>WOGP01006724.1:0-12199 GCA_015342065.1 Leptinotarsa undecemlineata | reverse complement strand
GTTGATGCTACATTACGTTATCAGTTTTATACATAAATCAATAAAATTTGTTGTGGTGCCTTGCCCGGTTGGTCTGTTCTTAAAATATGTAAACTTTTAGAAAGTAGGTACTGGTGATCCTTGGCAATTGTTGAGCAATGTACATCATCACCACTTATTTATTTTTTGGACCCGTAGATAGCACTAAGTATGTATTTCTATCTTTTTTGGTTCTAAAAGAGTTTTTATAATTTCGTGGTAACCGCATAAGTAAAAAAAAAATATGCTTAGCTCTTTGAAACTACGCAACGGATTTTGATGCGGGTTACTTCAACAGATAGAGTGATTCAAAAGAAAGGTTAATATGTGTATAACATGAGTAGAGAAACACTGACAATTTTACCGGTTTTCAAAGTCATGTCGTGAAAACACACTTTTTGCACTTACATTGCAATTGTTGGCTGAACCCTTCAAGATAGATCAAAATAATGTACTACTTCTACAGAATTGTACACCTTAGAGAGGTATACAAAAATTTTCGACGGTATATATCTATCTCCTAGAGATAACCCACAGTAACTATTTATTATCCTTCAGAAATCATGGCTTATTTACGGAACAATTTTAAGCAATACTGCATTAATGGTTATCCAATTAAGTACCTTGAATACATTGTACATTCAATATAGCCCTTTACAACATGCAATTTAAATGAATATCTTCCAAGATATTAGAGATTTAAATGTAATTCGATGTTCTACACATTTTTGTATAGGATTACTTTCTGAAATTAATTGCTTACTTCCTTTCTTTGGAGGATTCCCCCATTTTTTGTATCAAGATGGGGAAGTAGAATGGCAAACCCTTTCTTTCCCAAGAACGATTGTGTTGCGTCAGTCAAACCGCAATAACGGAATCCTGAAAAATCTCAAGAATTAATTTTTGAGAAAAGCAAAATTACAGGTTTTGGTTTGTCAACCACTGAATATCACAATATGGAAGTCACCTCTGTGGAAATCTCGATCAAAAGTATAAATATCACATTTCCTTTCTGTAATATGTGCTTGGCAAGATGTGGAACTGTTTGAGAGGTTTTGTTTTCGTAGTGATTTTGTGTAGTGTTGTCCATGGGAATGCAGTAACATTCAAAGAGTTTTCCAATTTAAACTTCACAAACGTTCCTAAAGCTTCTTTACCAGCTGAAATATTCAATGTTAATTGCAAAACAGGATTTGTACGGATTCGTGGGAGATGTCGAGAGACGTTTAAGGTTAGTGATGTCATTGTGTGGAATATTCGTTGTTGATGTGTTATTTAATGAAACAGGGACGGACTGTATATTTATTTTCGAGTATTGACTGAAATACACTAATGGATTAATAAACAGCATGAAATTGTCAGCTCCGTTATATATTTCGTTTTCTTGTATGTTGACCGTAGTTTATTTCGAATGAGTTTCTCGACGTTTCGCCAATGTGAAACACCGTTTCACTAATGTGAAATGAGATTTTGATACGTAATTAGTCAATATAGAAAGAATTATTGTGAACGTGATTGGAAATCTGTTTAGAAAAATATGTTTTAAAAAAATCTGTTTTTTTGTTAAACAGCTGTTGCCCCCTTACGAACGACAACTCTCAAAAGTTGAAAAACTTGTGCGAGCTAAGGACTAACGAGGTATTATCTTTTAACGTGTGATTCCTAACATGGAATAATAATTGAAGTTGAATGTAGAATATCAAAAATATTTAATCTAAATGAATGAAAATCAAAGAGAAGAATGATGAAAAAAGATATCAATTGAAAAAAAATATTCCAAACCAAACTATTTCACATCTTTGGATAATAACTGGCCTGTCCTTGATACTTCGAGTAAGTTGAATCATTTACGCTATGTTCAAAGTGAAAACCATCCCGTGTATCCTCGCCCCAGACATGCAGCCACTTCGTTATTATCTACAGTAGCAGACCACCACTTTTGGGAATAGCAAAAGGTGCATTCAGTGGGAAAGGCGGGCCGTGATCTAATTACGATGCAGCTACTAGTATAATTGAAGATTTAACTTTTTCACCAAGTGAGTCGTTAAATATCAGGTTATACAATGTAGCAGAGTTGTAGATGTTCAAAGTAAAGATGATCTGTTGTGAAATAAAAAAATTCTCGAATCGTTCCATTCCAAACCTGTGAAAAAAAAAACTTTTCACGTATAGTCAGCGTGCGTACTTGAAGACTGGCTATAAATAAAATTATCCAAAAGAACAATTCGTTCAGCCAGTCTTAACTCCCTACACTATAGGTTAATGGAGTGACACCTATCAGAAAACAACTACTCCCCTGGCTAATACCACGAAAGGTGTTGGATTATATCCGACAGGGGCCAGTGCAGTATTCTTCACAGAAGTTATTCCTGATGCATATGCTGTTGGCGATACAACTGCCGCAATAGATTTGGTAGTGTATATAATTAACATAAAGTCGATGATTCCGATAATTGAAAATTGAATTCCTCCTTAATAGTGTCGATTGTTGCACCCCCTTTGAAGGTTGGGTGTCTTGTTGAATGTGCTTTGAATTAAAAAACATAAATGTTGAATTTTTCCAACCCTAATTCGATTCAACGACACGTTGTTTGTATTGAAGCAGTGTGAGTTATCAAAAGATATGATATATTTTTGTTAAACTAAAAATTACTTCAAATACAATATTTTATTGTTGTCGCTGAAAAAAATCCTGGTTGAGCCTTGAAGGCTGGAAATGATAGTTTTGGTTGAGAACTGCCGAGAGCTGATGATTCAATAACTCTGAAATATTCATTTTCACTTCCTTACTTCCTTGCATTAATATCTCGAAGGTTTGATTTCGGCTAAGTCTTAGATCTTTGAGATGAGGTTGAAGCTAAAATAAGTAACAGTTGTCAGTAAGTAAAGAAACTGTTGGAAATTATGAAGGATGTAAATTCAACAGTTAGCGGAAAACGGGTTCAGGGTCCCCAATTTCTGTATATTTGGAAAGAATCGGTATCGATCTGAAAACACCTTTCAGGAATCTAGAATTCAGTTTTGATTGACGTGTATCAAAGTTCAATGTGAGATCAATTTATGAGCATATAGTTCTTTATATTCAGCACCATTATTGAATTCTTGTATGAAGAATTCTGTAATTTGTTCAAAGTTTCCACATATAGTAGGTGGCCATACTTGAAGACTGGCTATAAATCAAATCACCTAAGGAACAATTCGTTCGGGCCAGTCTCAACTCTCCACACTGTAGGTTAATTACTTCCATGGCTAATACCACGAAGGGCATAAATTATATCCGACAGGTGTTGTCGCATCTTCGAATTCCTTGCACAAATTCCTGCTTCTGAAAGGGCCCTTTCTTGGAGTGTTCTTTCTTCAGCTCCACTGGAGTGCACAACAACTCGGGAAGTTAACCAAAGTTATCAAACAGTCGAAGATGGCACAAAGTCTAGATCACACACAGCGAAATGAATAATTATTAAAAACAAATAGCGATTCACGTTTATTACTCGTAGCATGACATCGTAGGTAGGTCTATATTCTTAATGGAATGGAATACTCCAATCGAGTCGTGAGCATGCGCCCTCAGGAGTCGCTCCATGCCAACAATAATAATAATAATGAGAAAATGAAAATTACGATAAAGACGCAACATTAGTAGACACAATTTTTTGCATAAAGTGAAAGCCAAAAATCTTTTTTTCAAAAAAATCATTGGTAATGTTTTACATATTAAAGGTATGTTTTTTTGTGTAAAATTTGATTTTTCAAAAATTATGTATATATTGATATTCATACAAAGCATTGTTATTAGGTTATTAAAATGTTCAGTAATCTTGTCTTCAGGGGGATGTCAGGTTCATTTTAAAAATGATTTCTTCAAGGTACAGTAAATCAATATTTTGCTGCTTGTTAAATATGGTTTTATTGTGTAGGGCATAATTTGCTGAATTGGTTTTGAAGCTTTCTAACTAGTAGACAAAATATCAAGATTGGAAACTATATATCAACTAAAATTTTTCTGTTCTACAAAAATGAGTTTCAGTTGGCACTTTAGTCTTGCCCGAAGAGCCCTGTGTATTTTAGAATATTAGGAGAAGATGAAGTTATATTCAAAAGAAATAAATAGCGAGTAAAGAAAGTCTCGTATCATTTTATGAGAAAATATTTTCTTGGTGGGAGTATCATCTACCAGTGTTTTTCAAAATATGGTGATACAAACATTTTCTATTATTCTGAAGCATTATTAGGTTCAAAATAAATTTCATGCCTTAGCACTTGTCCCATCATTATAGAACAAAAATATTAAAAAATTGAATTGAAGGGGTTATATTTTTAGGAGTGGTTAATTTTTGGGAAAGACATTTTTTGGCTGCTATGTTGTTCTTGTCCTTACCATTCATTACTGATGTGATATCCAAGTTGTGCAGAGTTTTCAAAAATGTAAATGGAAAAATAGCTTTTAAAACCATTTTAACTATCAAAAATTTGTTTTCAAAACTCAAAGATAATAAACCGGTCTGCAATTGTGCCCGTTCCAGAATTGGGGGTCGACTCTTTCAGTTGTATTGCCAATTGCATATGCAGGAAAACCTTTTGTGAAGATTCCTGCACTGACGCCTGTCAGTGCTTGAACGTTTGAAGTTCATTTGCTTTAGATCCGCTTACTGCTTCGATAAGTTGGTAGGGGGTTAAAATGGACACAATTGGCACAATCATTTCGCTGGATTTGCAAAAGCTGGTTCTCAAAAGTTTGGAACACTGTTTCGAACTAGAAAACTCTACACATCTCAGCAACTTTTGATGCTTTATAAAGCTCAGATTAGACCTCCCAAACATACCCTGAAGTTGTTAGATTACATCCAAAGGAGAGCTATCCGCTTGATTGGAGACACGAACATCACGTGCAACCTTGATAGCCTGGAACATCGAAGAAACGGAGATTTGTCTCTCTTCTATAGATACTTTCACAGAAAGTGTTCCAATGACTTGGCATATTTGATTCCACCCAGAATGGTATACTTCAGAAATACGCGACAGACTGTGGCTGCTCATCGTTTTGAGGTTCAACCCAGTAAACCTCGAACTTCACTGTTCAAGAACTCTTTTATTTGGAGAACTGTGTTTATGTGGAATAAACTTCCTTAGAAACGCGTTCCCAAATGGGTTTGATCTCCAGCGATTCAAATCCAAACACCTCACCAACACCGCTCTGAGAGCGCCCTCAGGATTTTCCTGTAGTGCTGGTGTTCTGCCGTTAAAAAATAAATGCAGAGCACAAAAAAATAAAAGAAAAATAACAACTGAAACATGCAAAATATAAATATGTTATCGTTATGTAAATAACATACTATGTCGTGGGTGCCACATATGAAATTTGTCTATTGCAATATTGACGAAATCAAAAGAAACAGTGCACTTCAAGAGTTAACACGAATGAAAAAGTACAAATGATTGAGAAAAATGCCCCAACATATCGTTGGTCCTTCGAGCGAAACTTATGTTCAAATTACTTATGTATTGCACTACCTTGTATATAGCTTTCAAATTCAATGATGATCAAGTTACATTAATATATATTATAAGATAAGATATAAGATTATAATTATAAGATCTGTTAAGGTTTGATATTGTATTTAGTAAATAAAATTTGTATATTCCTATATTTATGGAAACATAAATTACAGTCCGCTACAGAAGTTGAAACAAATAATAAAATTCACACTATAAAAAGAAATGCCCCAGCATATGATAAATTAATCAATACCCTGTCCCGCTACACGGTAGCTTCATCAGCTGGACTGGTCCAGTCCAGTCCAGTTTTTGATGCTCCTCTCCATACTGATGGTATTTTCAAATCTCTTGTTGATTCCATTTTGCTTTTTTTGTTGAAGAGAACTGGAAGAATATGACAGTGTAGGTGGGTTGAAACATATCAGATATAAAAATTTTTATAGCAAATCTTTGCTCCAAACTACGTCACCTACTCTGCTAGCATTTAATTTTTCAATTAAAACAAGTTCATTCTTTCGTCCACCTTGTCTATCATATAAGACGTATTTTATAAATTGGGTTTGACTCTTTGGTGTCTATATAGTTGAAGACAGACCCCTCTAAATAAATTACCATTCCAAACCCCTTTATATTTTTTCTGTCCCACTGTTCCCAAACACCAGAAATTTCGATGCGTCTTTCACCATCCAGGTTGACAACTTCAGAAGATAAGTAGACTAATGTAATTTTGTATAATTCAAAAAGAAGAATGCCCCATGGTTTTTATAGCTTTATTCATTAGTCAATTGATTAAATTGCATGAAAATCAAATTGTGATATTTATTTGCCTTGAAAGATGATTTTCAAAATTAAATTTTTTGTTAATTATTAGTCCTATATATTAAAACATGTTAACTTGATTGAATAACTCACTATTTATTTTATTTAGCATTTGATTCAATATCATGATTTATACAGGGTAGGGCACCGAAAACGAAACAGATCAAATATTTTCAAAACACATGTTCTGAAAAACACGTCGATTTGTAATCCAAGGGTGACAACTCTTACCGTTACTTCAACTTCTCCCCCCCCCACCACTTGTTGGCACTCTATTGCAGGAAAAACAACTTTTTCGTTTTTCAATTCACATTTTATTTGAAAGGTAATGTGAACAATTCACGAAAAAAGAACAAAAATTTAAAAAATTACATAACTTGAAAACTGGAAAATTGTGCATAAATTTAACTAAGATCACTCCAAACTACATTGATTCATAGTAGATGCTCGAAGTGTTCCCCATTCACTGCCATACATGAGTATAAGTTAGTCTCAAAACTTTGTCTGACAGTTTGAAGCATGTCTGGGGTTATTTGACGACTTTCAGTAATAATACGTTGACGTAACTCTGCTAACGAACCTGGCTGAGTGGCATATATTTTATTTTTTAAATGGCTCCACAGGAAGTAATCTGAGGGGAATAAATCTGGAGATTGGAGAGGCCATTCAATGCATCCTCTTCTTTCATTTTGGAACCACCTTCTTGATTTTTTGCACTGAAAAAAAATCATAATTTCTGACCCTGAAAACCACCACTTATTAATTTTGAATCAAATCGGACCATAATTGCAAATCTTGTCCGCCATTGTGAAGCCACCATCTTATTTTTTCTCCTAGAAAAACTCCATAATGCATTGTCACCGAATTTATGTCAAATTAGCTTGCGAATGAAGTATCATAATTTGGAATACGGAACAGTTTTTTCCCGCAAGAAGGCACCAAAATAGAAAGTTAGGTAGCTAAAATTTACATGGCTGAATTTCTTATGAAATTACCTTTTCAACGATATGTCACACTTACTACTTTCCCTATTCAAATTGTTTGGGTGATAGTCACCGACGGGTGGAGGAAGAAGTATGAGATTTTTTTTCAGAACACATGGATTTTGAAGATATTCAATCTGTTTCGTTTTCGGTGCCCCACCCTGTATATTTTGAGTTTGAAGTTAATGTCAACCGATGTTGACCGTCTCTTCTAATTGATTGTTAAATTAATAGCATATAACCATTGATTTTTTTCAAGGTCTTCCTATTTTTTTAATAAAAGAAATACTTCAACATCAGCATTAACGAATGAAAAATGATCACCCATCAAATTGATATTTTTGATATTTTCAATATGAAGTAATTAAAAAACTTAAGCCAAAACCAAACCGCGGCGAACACCATAACTTGAAAGTGCTAAAACACTTTTACGATTGTTGAGTATTTTTAATATATGATGTTTCCTAATTGCTATCAAAAAATACATGAGCTTGTTTAGGAACTTTTTTCATAGATATAAAGCTTATTTAAAAATAGATCCGGAAATTTTGCAATATACAGGTTCTTGAACATTGCTAAAAAATCTTTTTCGCAATAATATTGGCGGCTGGTGGTCATTTCCAACCGTTTCTGTAGATACATCTACTTCTCAATTTTGTTTACTTTGTGTTTCATTCATGTAGCGAATTACGAAATCAAATCCTGAGATACAAATATTTTATTTTTTGATTTTTTCATCCAACACAAAATTAAATGTTACAAGAAACGTCAGTTGCGTACATTTTTTGGTCACTAACGTTTGCTTAATTGTAACGAGCCACCACTGTACTCACTAATTAGATAATATACCTCTTATTACTGAAAATAACATTGCCAATATTTACCAAAATTGGATAATGGATATTTACATTATAGATACAAAAATGATTTTTTTTTTCATAGAATTACCTTCTGCATACACCTTACATTTTTCGCTGTCATTAGAAAACAGTCTGTATACTGCTTTTTGGATTTTGATAATATTTTTTATATAATTTGATCTAGTGGAATTTGATGGTAGGTATACTATGCTTTCAACACTTTCACATATTAAAACCTCAAAAAAAAAGTCAATAAGTGTCAATTGTCATATTTGTCGCAACATTTTGGAGTACAATTCTGATTTTTTTTATTCATTACTTCCTGAACTAGTGAAGTTACGTAAAAGGGTTTAGTATTCAATTAAAGAGGAAAAAAATTAGCCATATACACATTTTTGATATTTTTATTCAGGACACAATTTTTTCTTCAGATAGCCCCCTGAACTTTTTCTTTTCTTTCGAGAAACATTGACAAAAATTCGCAGTGATATAGAGACAGAGAGAATAAATTTGAAGATATCGAATGAGTCAGGATCAGGCACAACAATATTTATCTATATATAAAATCATAGTTTACAATGAACTACGTGATCTGAATATATTTCAATAAAATATTGACGTACTTTGAAACGGATGTTTAGCTTCAATGACACAGAACACAATTTTCAAGCCTATATGTTAAGATAGAGGGAACATTTTTAGGGTACATCAAATCAACGACGGAAGAACTGCATAAATGAAATTTAATTTGTTATCGCTATGTGGTATATAGTACAACAAAATATATTGTATCCAACACAGCTTCATTTCTAAGAATGTCATAAAACATACCATATCTCTTAATTATCTCATCTATTTAAATTCATACTCACCCCCCACTGGATCATTTTCATCGACTTTTATCATTGTTGCTCCTAAAACAAAAAACAGTTTTAGTTATAGAGCAATAATTTGGTATTATTAAAAAAATGTTTGGAATTAACAGCACAATTATATAGGTCAATATTTTAATAAAATCTGTCAAAATAATTCTGAAAGAGTTCAACAAATAATAATTTGATTTTGTTTAATCTTCTCGCGGTGGTATTATCTAATTCAAGAACATAATCACAACAAAATGAAATATGAGTAAGAAAGATGATTGTTAAATTTGAATTTCATTTGAAAATGTAGAGTTTCTAATATTTATTTTCGCAAAAACACTATTTATTTATCAATGAATACATGATAGTAATTTTTCGTTCTGAAATTTTCATATATGGCATACGAATATCTTGCACACTATCAGCTTCTTTAGTGTTTAAGTGGATTGGTGGAAAAGGGGGTTGGAATTATATGTTTAGAGCATACTCCAAGCGATATTTTCTTGCAAATGAGAAAATTCAGAAGAAAGTAATAAATTATATGCAAAAAATCTAAAAAAACCTCAATCAGTTTTTTAGTAATCCCTACAAATTATTTTGAACTTTTAATAAAGTCAATATATTTTTTTATCTGAAAAAATACAGTTTAAACCTAATTGACTGATCTATAATGAAACGAAATATCAATCGAAGTTGATTGAATATTAAAATGTTAGAAATCGTAGAATACTTTTTCAAAAAGCGTAAAACTCAAATATATTTATTGAGTCAACAACTAAAATATCCAATATATTCACGTGACTGTCAGATTTTCTTATCCATCAATGCACTTATATCATTTTTACAACTCGTATGGATGGCAAAACCTAAACAATATAAATTTTATTTCCAAAACACCCCCACCTGTACGTTGAGACGACGCCAAAACAGAGACGAAAAAAAAAACAAAAAATGGAAGATCAAAGTCGTCCCGGGAATTTTTATAACTAAAAATAAATCGATCAAGAGCACTGTTCGACGTAACAAACCTTGGTATGCTCTCTCTATTTGTTTGAGACGGTATTTTTAACGGAAAGGTATTAACCTCTGATGGATGAGTCGAGTTGGTAATTCTTCGTGGAAACTGAGTCATACGATGTTAGATATTCAAGAGTCACCAAGAGTGAGAAGCGTCATTCATGACTCCAGAACAATAAAAAAACGACAGAAAAAGGAAATGAAGTTTTTTGAATATTAAACAAGAACTTTTAACTATAGTTGCACCTCTTTCAATATGTCGTAAAAACAATTCCTATCTTAAGTCATTCTGGCATATTTTTTCTCTTTTTTTTTCTTTCATTGTTCAGATTACGAAATTACATACTGAGAACATATATTCGTAACTCGTACAGTGTGACAAACTTAGATGAAGATACCCCTGTATTTTAGTCATTTTTGAAAGCAGATATTTGGGACGCACTTTACGCAATATTTAGCCTGAGTGACAGCCTAAGGCTGAAGGTACGAAAATTGCGACGGGCAAGCGATAGCGACTGCGAGAAGACGCGGCGCGGGGCGATGACGAGAAGTGACTTGCGTGGGCACGAAGCTTCGGTCGGTGCTTGAGTAGATTTTGAGCGAAATGTTACGTCATCGTAAGACCGGCACCGAACATTGGGGCCAATGTTGGCGCAAACTACGCTCGTTCAATGTGTGGATCGATATTTATGGTGTTGGTGCCTGTTGGCGCCAACGTTGGCTAGAACGTTGGGAGTTGGCCGTCTTGTGTTGGTTTTTTGACGAAGCGTCAAAGGGAATTTGTCCCAATGTTTGTGTATATGGCCACACATTGGCGCGTTCTAAATCGTCTTTTAACTTGGTTAGTCTGCGAAATGAGAGTGCGCTTCGTCTTTATTATAATTTAAAGTTAATAATGTCACCCCAGGAGATATGGTCAAATGAAAACGTTTTAATGTTATTGGAGCTTTATCAAGCGGAACCAGTTTTATGGAATCCAACAGTCAAAAACCACTGCTTGGAGCTAACTGAGCTTGGCTTCAATAACCTCCAATGTCTGGATGCTTTTAAAAATAATACCGCCAACATAGCCCAACGTTGGCGCCATCACTGACCCCAATGTGTGGTTGCGGGGTAACACAAGTTTACGTCGAAGAGAACTATTGAGCCAATATTGGAGCTAATGAGAACGTAGTTATTACCTAGAGATGGTATTCATTCAACAAATGAAGAAAGAAGTAATTTTGGCGAAATTTCTACCCTTTACTACGAGCTAAGGTGAACATTTTTACTATCCAATAGAAGAGGTTTTGACAAAATACACGAGATAAATTCTTTATATCAATTTCCATTTGGTATTGGTATTAAAATATTTTTCTACGGAACACTACTGTTATCGCGAGCGACCCAATCATACTAGTTTGTTCTCGTCACCAGTGTTGCCACAAGCAAGCCATTTTTTCATCGAGGTAGATTTCTGGAAGGGAGCGGGGTAGAATCCGGGGGGGTTCCACATTCACATGATGACACCAATCACAGTGACGCATTGACGTATACCTATGATTGTTGTTATTTATTCTATGACAAATTTGACGATCGTAATCAAAAACATGTCAAATGTCATTGCATCCAAATTTGGGATCGATGTGTTTCCAAACCATTCCTCGAAAATATTAGCTTCCATGTTCTTATGATAGTCAACATAGCAGTCCTCAATTTTTATCCATATCATTTACTTCCTCCGCAATGTACAATGATTAGTCGCAATCCTTTGTTTGCAGGCTTGTTTGGCGTACACATTCTCGAACCATCAGTCCACCCTTTCCTATAACATTTGAATAACATTTCACACACACAGAGCATGATCACGGCGCTCGGTATCAATGGAAGAGCATTGTGGTGTAACTCAGTACTCAGTCACAGATAATCGGAACTATCGGTGTAAGCAATCGACATAACCTCAATATGTCGGTGGTGTAAGAGTCTTACAGTAAAACATAATCCAAGGGAGCGGCGCCAGACACTCAGTCTACGCCAACGTTGCCAAGGGTACTCGGCTCGTGTAACGCGGTAGATTCAAAATCGAACCTAAATATATGTTCATTTTTTCAATGTTTATTACACATTCTTTTGCTTATATCTGAGCGGGGTAGATTTACTTAAG
>WOGP01006723.1:0-11757 GCA_015342065.1 Leptinotarsa undecemlineata | reverse complement strand
TTTTAACGTGTGATTCCTAACACGGTTGCAGAATCATCCCACCTTCAACCAGATAAATTCTCTCGAGAAAAATATCTGGTCGAGGTAGGAATCGAATCATTTACAAGACATTTACATTCAGTAGGACCATAAAAAAAAACTAAATTTTCGTTAGTTTGTAAAAAAATATTCCACTCTATTCTACAGAGAATGTTAATTGCTTACAAACTACAGAACAGAGTTACTAACAATTAAATAAAAATAATTACTCCTAAATTAATGTGAGAGACATGCAACTAAACAAAAAATACACCAAATTCTCTACTACCTTGAAACCCAGAAGTGCAGAGGCAAGAGTAATACCCCCCGTGATCTACACAACTACCAGAGTTTAGACATGGATTGCTAGAACAAAGTCCCAATTTGTCACAGTTGACACCAGTCCAATCCAGTTCACAAGTGCAGAAGTATCCCCCCAGCTGTGAATCAAGTGACTCAATAAGTCTGTGTAGCAAAGAGTGAAAGAAAATGTTGAACATGTAAAACCATGTGTTGCTTTCAATAGAAAACTTATGAAACAAATATGTGGTGTTTGCCAAAAAACGGTACATAGTGTGTCAAAAAATACGTTTTGACTTGAATTGATTTACTTATTCGTGAGTTCACTATCCATGATGAATAATGCATGCAGTTATATTAAATTTGTGCGACGCAATTGTCACAAAATAACGTTAGATTTTCTGCAGGATGCGATTCGAAATAATGGTGCAGTTTGCTGATTACTGAGCTAGGGCCTTTTCCGACATAGAACGCTTCAGGTAGTAAATAATTTGTTTGTATCAAAATAGGAGGATCCTACTTGTCGCGAACTTCGAGGGTACGGTACATTTTGGGCATAATTGAAACTTAGTACAAGATAAGAGGTTGTTGCAGTATCATCAATTTTACAACAGTTTTGATAGAACTGCTGCTGAGCCTTTGTGCGATTTAAATGAGCCAATGCGACTTCCACTTTTTCGTGTTTCCTTCAGTGTTTATTTCACAAAAAACTCGTTGAAGCATAATTGAATTTTGTTGGCATACATCACCCAAATCTGCGGAGGGCTTCACAGGAGTGTGATATACGGACAGTAGCGATTCCATATTTTCATAAAAGTTTTCAGCACTATTGCATCTTCTAGAAGACAACAGTTTATAAACCGACGGAAAAACTGCACTCTTTGTTTCACGATGGTAATTTCAACACATTGTAATTTGTGAAATTTGGCATTTGACCAGGTAGGGGGATAGCATGGATTTTTGTGAAATTTATGAAATCAACAATTCTACTTTGAAGTTTTTATGGATCAATAGCTAATCCATGAGTTTATTCTGAAAGTCAAATATTATCATAACGCTGAGTGAGATGTCTTTGACGTGTATCATCAATATTACGCAAGAACAAAATTTTTTTTTGCAATTGTAAGCTCCTCGGATAGAATGAAATGTATCAGATCTCCATGACTTATCTGTTTCCACTCTATTACCATAGTTTTTTCGAACCTAACCTTCGTAAATTTCTTCCATGCAGATGACTCAAAAATACTAAGTCTTGACTAACCTTATTGATTTCATGGCCGTATCTACGACTTTCGACAGCCATATCTAATAATAATCGAATTTATTCCTCAACAATAGTAATAACATACAAAAGAAAAAATAACGATGAAAACCGATATTATCATTTTATCACATTGTTTTGAACAACAAAATCCATTCAGTTGTGTATCATTAAAATTCTCCTCAAACTCAGCATACTCCGTTTCACAATTTTCTGATGTAATATTTAAACCAGAACATACAGAAGATTCATCTTCATTATATACCGCATCATATATCCCATCAACCATTTGAAACTCTTCATCGAAAACCTCTGGATTATTTTCAAAATCGTCACTCGCGTTCATTTTAACAAAATAGAATTTATCAAAATTATTAATTCAAGATTAAATTCTCACGAAAATTATGAAACTGAAAAAAAATCATTTGTGGTGATAAGAAAAGGTTACTTTAATCAGCTGTATTATAGCCCGGTCGCAGACTCTATAACTGAAGCTACCGCCAAACTACAACGACAATAAATATCGCAGATTGAAGGAATGACGTCACAGATACTCAGGCCAATAATATCAATACCTTATACCCCACTGAAGGCATGTACATAGTAGTAATACATTGCGAAACTTCAAACGTGTTTTTCTCGAAAACTTGTTTTTGTACCCTATGTACCTTTTTTTGGCGAACACCACATATGTTAATAAGATCAAATTTTTGTTTTTATTATTCAACTTATGTCTATTTCTATTTTTCGAACATTCTCTTTTCAATTTATATTTGAGTAAAATTGAAACTCTAATCTTTTTCTCATGAAGATTTGCCAGCTCATCCCTTGAAATTAAAATTTAGTACTTTTTTCGCTTATACAATTTTAATATTTTTTTCAAGATTTTAAATACAATTATAAATAACTTTCATTTTAATATATCTTCATCAATAGTTTCAGAACATTTTATTCAACACTTTTTCTGTATTCTAATTATTATTTTTGAATTTATAATTTGTATATTTAGCAATTAAATTTTGTTACAATCCTCTACTTTTTTCCTTCCCTTTTTAGCAACTTATTCAAAGATTTTAGTCGTTCAGTCTTCTTCAAAATAGCTGAAGCGTCTAAATTAATCATTGAACAAGTACCTACTGATAATGAAAAATGTATAATTGAACCTAGATCAAGGTTTGTGTATGCTTCAAGTGTAGAAAAATAAATAAAGCCCAAGATACTTGAAAATTTTTAAATATCGAGTATTTTTTCAATCATAAAAACCATCTATTAAATTGTATATATATTTTAATTTCTTCCAGAATGAATAACATCGATATATCACTTCTAGAAAAAAGTTAAATCTCTGAAAAAAAAAAGTTCATTACAGGACTGCAGCTGAAACTACTTTCTATCCTCATAAGTTTTCTATTCCTAAACAATCATGTGTGCATACTCACATAATCTCGACAAACCAGAGCATGCTGACAAGGACTATCAATACAGGAGAACCAGGTATCACACATGGGAGCAATCCAGCCTTTGACACACATACGAAATAATCGGCAAAAATGCATAACACAAAAGCGGCTGATTTTATAACCATTCAGCATGTAACTAGTAACCCTTTCACAAGCAAGGCCTTTAGTTAGTAAGCAGCATGCAAGACAGAAGCATCATGATTAGAAAGATTCAGTCACTTTATATTGATGAGTAATAAATCACATATATTAATCTCATCTTGTAGTAAAAGTATATGAAGATATTAATTGGTAGATATTTCAGGTATGGTGTGTAAAGAATTAAAATTATTAAAATTTTAGTAACAGAATAATAATTTTCGAAGGCTAAGTCTATTGTATACTTAGAAATGTTGGAGTCATAAATTGAAAAATGTCATAAGTGTGATTGTAAATCTCTCACAATGCCTCATAATTATTAGAAAAACATTTTAGAAATCGTAAATCCCCGTAATGAAAAACAATTTTTTTATTTTAACCAAAGCACGAGGCATGTTATTAAAGTAAGTACTGTTTTCAAATTACGCCACCGCAGCGCTTCTGTCGGCGTTCATCATATGTGGACCGTATACCCAAACCTCTGGGAAAGCCACATACGCCATTACACAACCATTTTTCTATGTTTAGATTTGTTTCCCGGCGACTTTAAAGTGTGTGTTGTTACAATTTTTTTTTTTAGTGCTAAAAGCACTAGTGAAAGCAGTTGAAGTTTATCAATAAATCAGTGAAGTTTGTGTTGAAAATATATAAGTGATGGAATGGTACGTAAATGGGTTAGGACCTTTACATATGGCTGTACAAACATTCATGATGGGGAACGAAGTGGGCGACCTTTTGCTATTTTGCTGTGAACAATTGGACCACTTCATACAAATTAAATTCTAGTAAATCTCAAAAAATTGTAATGTCTACACATAATTCGAATTATATTGGGATTAGCATAAAGTTATTCGGCATTACATCGAATGAAAGATTATGTTGGCATCCTAAAATGCCACCGAGGAAAAAACTTCCTGGTTCTTTTATTCGTCTTAGACAGCTTAAGAATGTTATCGATGCATAAAAATTGATAACTGTATTGTTTGAAAAATGTTCACTTGATGTTTCTTTATTTCAAAACGGTACTTACTTTAAAAATATCCCTCGTTATAGCATTATTCATCATTTTCTAAAAGCTATTAGGATTCACCATCAGTGGAACATATATTCTACAAATATTAATTAAAACAGTATACAAGTAACAAACAAAGTGAAAAGGACATTAACTGCTCTCGATTTGTGATGAGACATAATTAAAAATTTAACGAAAATATTATGAACCATATGGGTCTTTGGAATATTTTAGTATTTTGGATGAGATACCAATAAAAATATGAATGCCAGTGCATAACAGGTATTCCACACTTTAAAGAATCAGAACAAACGGAGATGGATTAATAGAAATTTGTGAATAATTTAAGACCTCAAATACTTTATCTGTTCCTATTTATCCAGGGCGAATAAAAACATTCATTTATAACCCAAATAGATGCAAAATATTTGTGAAAAACTTACCTGCGAACCCTGGCGGACAAGTACAATTGAAGTAGCCCTTATACAAACTGCAAATACCGCCATTCAAGCAAGGATTATTGGTACAAATGGAATTATTACAATCTGGATATTCTCCAGGGTACTCAGGTTTACAGACACAGGATAAGCCACCTCCTATTTCCCTACAGTTTGCATAAGGTGGGCAAGTGTTAGCATCACATTGTCTTTGCCCTTGTTCCACCTCGCAATTATCACCTAAGAAACCAGGGAGACAGTGGCATTCATATGTTCCGGCTCGACTGACACATACGCCATTGTTGAAACATGGTTGAGATATGCATTCATCTACGACCTGAAATTAAAAAAAATTGCCTTTTGATTACTGACTCTATACCCTATGAACATATTTTGCATTAAATATTTGTATAGAAATAATAGAAAAAGCAAAAGCCATACTTCTTTTATTCTTAGGCACCATACTATTACAATAACAATTCTTTATTTACTGCCTTAAGTAATATCATTACTTATATAGCAGGTCAGTAGAGTAGAGAGTAGAGGATGAATATATACGAATAATATGAAATATTAAAATTCACACACGACAATTAAAAATAAGATAATGAGTAAATGAAACACGCGTGTATGTATTAAAAGGATAATTCGTCGAAATTGGCATGTTTATATTTTTCAAGGGAATAGAAAGAGTCCTGAATTTATTAGAATATTTGTGGACAATATATAACATATTGAAAATATAGAGTTTACAAAGGCATTTACACCATGTGCAATAAATGAGGGTTCTCTATAAGATGCATTAGCCAATATTCTGACTGCTTTCTTCTCTTGACGAAAAATGGTAACAGAGTGAGGAGAATTTCCCTATAGAAGAACCCCATAGTTTAATTTTGTATGAAACAGAGAAAAATATACACATATACAGTTTTAGGGTTGAAGTATCAATAACATTCATAAACTGCCTGATAAGGAAAATAGTATTAGCCAGAACGTTATAAAAGTAACTTGTTTATTTTGTGGTAATTCATGCTCACTCTAATGAAATTAATGAAAACACTTGAAGTGTTTGCATTCATTTCATTAAAAAGTGAAGAATCTTTAAAAACTGTCACGAGGAGAAAACCCAAAAACCAAAAAACTAGGCACAAAAGACGAAGATCCAAACAATAATTTCGCAGATGTTGAAATAAGGTTGTTGATAAAATTGTATCAGGTGAAAGAAAAGTTACTGATGTAAGAATAAAAATAGTCATTGAGACAGTGCTATTTCTATTTATGACAGGAGAAATTGAGTGATGTGTGTACGGCATCAAAGTCAATGTTTATAATTGTCTTTCTCTAGTTGAAATTAAGGCACATGTTTTGAAGTGTACACTATTCAAAATCATAAAAGATAATTATTATATTATTTTCGCAGGTGATGTGAATATTCATTTCAACGATAACTCTGGGGATGAGTTTTGTTCTTTGATCAATTTGTTCAATAGATCTTTTTCATACTGTTGAGGAGGATCAAACTAAATATATATACAGTTTTGTCCTTATTTATACCATAGATACCTCTGCTAGGTACCTGTGTCTTAATTGTCTTGAAATAATTTTACAATATTGTCTTATCTACTAGTCCAAAATTGATTTTACAATGTTGCCTTATCTGAGGAACCAGCCCGATTAATGGATAAACAATTAAATACTGTGTAGACAATATCTTAACTAACATTGAATTTGAGAAAAATTATAATAATTCAATGATTTCAGAGTATAGGTACTCATGAAACAACCAGAACAGCAGCAAATTACTTTAAAACCTATTTAGTTCATGGAATATTTCTTTGTCATTTCAAAAAGTGTTTTCAACTCAAATCAGTTGCAGTAGAAACAAAATAAATGAATTAAAAAATCACTGAATGCGAGAGAAGATTAGACATCCTATAAACACTTACAAATTCAAATGAGAGGTATAGAGAAAAATCTAAAAAAATCAAGAGACTGAAATAATGAGATATTTGTTAAACTCAGAACTTAGTCTATCAACCCTGAATTGAAAACTCTGACAATAAGAGTAGAACCACTTGGGGTTTCGTTGGTGAAATCAAAAGTAAAAATAAATTAAAGATTTCCTGTAGAAATAGCAAAAAAATTAATGATTTCATGATCGATCTTTACTAATTTCATAAAATAATGGCATTCCTCACTCTTGCTCAATAAGTCCAAGTGGTAAATTTATTATTTTTGCCCTGTATTTATGGAAGTTATGAAAGTAGTGAAAATATTCCCAACATTCCTATAAATATAATCAAGGAATACATTGTACATACAACTCCTTACTCTTTGACGTTTTTAGACAAGTTAAAAGTTGTTCATAAGAAATTGAAAACTATAGGTCTACAAGTTTATGATCATCATTTGGAAAAATTATGTGCAACAAAAGGTAGATTGACTAAAGATTGTAATTTTTCAATTTCTCCAGGATATAATAATAGCCTTAGAACATAATGAGTTGGTTTAAGGGGTTTTTGTAGACCAAAGCAGATGATTGCATAAAGCGTAATATGTATACTGCTGTTTAAATTAAAGAAATATGGGATTAAGGGTCCTGCCTTCAACTGGTTTTAGTCATACCTATTTAATAGAAAACAACGACAACAAAAAATAATAATCAAATTATCAAATCATATGAAGGGATCTTCAATACTAGAGTATTCCATGAAAGAATAACCGAACCAATTCTCTTCATTATATGTTGATGATCTTGTTCCAAATACTGACTTAGTAAAGTTTAGTCTAATGAAGAATGGAAGTTTTCCGAAGTGATTGATAGGCTGAAAGCTCTGCTGAAATACGAACAAGTTGACTCTAAATAAAGACGAAACTAACATCATGCTTTTCACAACAAACAGAACAAATTTTGAGGAACCTAGAGACGATGCAAAAAATAACAGAAAGAAATTTTCAAAACTATTTATAGAAAATGAACTATATTCAATTAATGAATATTTGTCATTAAAACTACCCTAGAAACAGTAACTCTTCACGTCTGCCGATTGTTAATGTTTTATGTCATATTTGTGACATACTGTGATATTCTTTGAAATAAAATTCGTTTTTATTCTTGTTTTTCATTAGAAACTACATATTTTGAAACAAATTGTCTGTTAAGTGAATAAGTTTGATGTTTGAGGATATATTTTGAAGAAAGTAAATGTTCAAGGCTTCCTTTTAAATGAAAATATTTCGAACATAATTCTAAAGTAATGAATTTGATCATCTGTGATTGGCTTTGAAAGAAGTGAGTTATGTATCTGGTCAACTGTGATAGGTTCAAAGGTGTGTGTTATGGATTATTTGCCTACTAACCAAACAGAAACGGTTAAATAATTCACGCTTCCTTCGAAAGTCATAGAAAACAGCTTTAGTTGATACTTCCCATTTCATCATTATCTTCCAATACAAGTTAATCTTGTAATATTTTCCTTATAACATCACTATCTTCCAATACATGAAAATCTTGTAATATTATCTTTATAACAGTTGAGATGGATAAAGACATTAATTATATGTTTCCAATTGTTATATGTTTCTAGCCTTTCCGTTTTTGGTGTTACACTTTGTTTCAAATTGAAACAAAATTTCTTTATAATTTAAAAATGTTTTTTTCACAAAGGAATATGCACCATTCATCAGTAATTCGTTGTATTTGTTAATTTTACCCATCAGAAAAAGAGCCAAGAAATTGTATACATAACGAGACCCAAATCCGTCTTCAGAAATAAAAAATCACATATAACTTGCAGTTTTCCTTTCTTCGATTCGTTTCATTCAATTCAACTTGCAAAATATATTTGACGTTTTTAAATCTAAAGATGGAAGCAGATTTTAGCGTTCGAAACGTTAAGATAAGTATCTGTACCATTTCCTAATACTTTTTTGTTAAATGTGAACTTATCAAATATAACAAGTTACTGAAAAAAAGCGCATTTTTCTTTGTGAAAAATACATTGAATTCATGGAACTAATGAACGAGAAGTTTCCCTTTTTAAACCCATATAAAGTTTTCCATAACATTTTTTTCAGATTGTATGTGAAAATTCCCAGAAATCACAAAAACTAATTTCCTCTACAAAAAAATCAACTTTAACATGGGACTCTAGATATGTCTTGATTTATATATACTTACAATTTGACAGTTATGTCCTCCAAACCCTGGCAAACAGTCGCACCAGTAAGACCCGTAGTTATCAAAACAAGTCCCTTGATTCGAACATGGATTCACAACACATTCGTTAATGTTGATTTCGCAAATGTTTCCTTTGTATCCAGTATGGCTGCAGTCACAGGTGAAATTATTGAAACCATCAGCACACAAACCTCCATTTAAACATGGATTCGGATTGCATTCGTCTATATTGATTTGGCAATTATCACCTTCGTATCCTGGTTTACAATGACACACAACTTCTTGAGTTTCTGTATCAACATCACATATTCCACCATTCAAACAGGGACTATTTTTACATTTGGGAGGAATTTTGATTTCGTGTTCGCAGCGTAAACCAGTGAAATGGGGAGTGCAAACACAAGTGAAGTCTCCCGCAGCATCAGCCACACAAGTTCCAGAGTTTTTGCATAACGGCGGTTTTCTATCACAGGGGTTTCCTAAGTCTATTTCACAGTTTTTTCCAGTGTATCGAGGCAGACAGGCACATGTATAAGTGTTCTGTCCGCTGAGACAAGTACCATGTCTCATACAGGGTTCTGTTACACAATAGTCATAACCTATTATTTTCTCTTTGGGAACACCTAAAATTCAAAATTAGAATCAACATGACAGATAAACAGCCTACATGAACAACTCACAACTATCATATTGTATAGGACAGGGTCCGAAAACAACATTGTGGTTAGATGTTATAAACCTGGGTTCAAAAACTATTGAAGGTCCTTCCATAAGACATCCATTGAATTGTTTTCCAATGAGAAGGACCGCAGCACCATCATTATATAAACCAGGGCTAACCAGTAACTCATTTCGATAACTTGAATTTGCAATCAACTGGAAATTTCACAATGAATAATTAACAAAATTGAGACTGTAGTACTAGATACCTGTGTTTCCCCATCTACGTCAAGAGTCAAATTGCCAAGTTTATACTGTAGATAGACAACGTGCCACCTATTGTTCAAAAAGCTTCCGAGAACCTTATGTTCGAATATTTTTCCAGAAGTCTTAGCGAGGAAAGTGATCCCTTCTGGGTTCACCGAAAGTTCTATTAAATCTTCATTTTGTGGTTGGGAAAATAAAACGCCACCTTGAATTCATTAAAATTCATGTTAATAAAATTTTTACGAATCTTAAAAATTTTTAAATATACAATATATAATAAGGAATTAATTTTTACATCTCCATTAGCCTAAAAACGTTTTTGTCAATGCTCTATTCTGGGATATCCATCCTGGATATTACCAGTGCTGAAATATGAAAACACATGAGGTCATTTCGGTTTTCACCTTGAAGAATTTTTGTTTCATTTCATATATAACAATGACTAAACCTAATATCTAAAAATTCTTCAAGTTCCCAAAGAGAGCAGCTGGTGTTTGGGGTACTGACATGTTAACCGAATAGGTATGCATAAGAGATCTCTTTATGAAATTAGAATGTGATAATAATAGAAAAACAAAGATGAAAATAGGTTCGCTGTCAAAAAAGTGATATCTCCTAAATTTATTAATTCACATTAATTCACTGTCAATGTAGAAAATAAAGAGTACAATTACCGTAACATGTTCTGAAGCTCAGTGCGGTTCGCCTTTTCAATGAAATGGTATTTTGAAGCCTCAAATATGAGGATCCATTGAAATAAGCTTCTGGCTGACTGGAAGGACCTTCATAATTCAAAGGTCCTGCATTTATACATGTAGTCCATAAATAAAATAAACCTGAAAAAAAGAAGACATATAGACCAGTAGCAAAGAATACTAGCACTAAAGACTTAAATCTAAAACTCTGGTGAGTTTACATCAGTTCAGAAATAAAACGAGGATTGTAAAATATATCAATTGGGGCTTTCCTACCTGATAAAATTTGGCAAGAATTGACATCTTTTACTACAACAGTTGTCGTAATAGCCAGTAAATATTTTAAATATCATTTGAAATATGTATTTATTTTCCTAATATATTTATTTCTCATACCGGAATACAATAGCAAATAAAGTCGCTTTTCATCTTGAGATTAAAATTGATTGACTTAATTAAAGAAAAAGAAATATCTTTATCCAATCAATATCTTGTGTCTCTAATTAAACTACAATAAATGTGAACTTCAACTACCTCGCTAATTCAACACGTTATAAATATCTCGTACATTTTATATAACCTAATTTAATAATGTTTGGAGATGAAGGTAAAATGACTGAATGATAGAACATATGCCACTTGTTCAGTTTAGGGGCCCTGTTAGTGAGGATATTCATTTTGTGAGTAAAAACAATGTGCATCATACAATAAATGTATGGAGAGAACAATGAATGTCGTCTCGTATTCGACATCACTACATATAACAGTCCTTTTAGCTACACTCAATGAAAAAATATACAACATAATTCTAACATTCATAATTGAATCTAAAATATCAACATAGAACGTAGTAATTCAATTTATCTGCAAATTTCTGTGGCAAAATAAACTCTGGTTTGATGCCAGGGGGGTTAAAAAAGATTGTTTTGGAGACTGTCATTCTTGGGTAATTCCAACTACTCATGATTCACGATTCTCTTATCTAATGATCTCTTAAATCAGACAAATGTAGGAAATAGTATTGGGAATGATTATTCCATCTCAAAAATTCTCCACAGGGCTTTTTTGTAATAAATTAACTGAAGATCAGTTTAATGAAAACGATTTCCCACACCAGAACTAAGGTAACGTATTTCGACGCACGTTTGGATAAAAGTTAGCATAATCAGAAGATGACTAATGTTATTTTTGGGAAAGAAAGTTTTTGGCTTTCTACTACTCCATCTTGATACAAAAAAAGTATAAGGGAATCTTCCAAAGAAAGGAAGGAAGTAATCAATTTGCAAATAAGTAACTCTATACATGGATGTGTAGATCATGCAAAGAAGT
>WOGP01006722.1:0-12200 GCA_015342065.1 Leptinotarsa undecemlineata | reverse complement strand
CCTAGCTCCTCTGTGAGTATGGAGTAAGTGCTCCCATAACTTATCGTGACCTCACTTATAATTTCTGAAGTGGTACGACGTCTGTCATCTTCAATAAGCCGTCGAACACTGCTGATTTTGTTGACTGTAATATTGGTGCGAGGTCTGCGGTCATGGCTCTCATTTTCAACACGATCACGACCCTTTACGAACTGTTTATGCCATGAAAACACTCTGGCTTGCGACAGTGTCTCTTCCTCGAAGTCGGAACTCAACCTCTTCAAGATTGGGCCGGTTTTACGCCTTCTGCGGCGAGAAACTTGATTACAATACGATGCGCAATTGACGGATGTATCTCTTGCTCCGACATCGTCACGATATACACTGAAAGGGTCGAGGACACAGAACACCCTAACTACACAGAACAGTAAGAGCGCCTTCCTGCCCAAACTCAATCTGAGTGCGCTTGAGCTATGCTTATTGTTATATTTGTCAAATGTAAACTTCAAACTTCCCGCCGATTTTATGCAGTTGATTTTTGTTTTCGTTGTGTCGTGTCCATTTTCTTCACAAGTGTAAATAATTGTTAGTAAATTGGGTGACCCCGTTGGTTTTTTGAACTTTCATTCTTGTGGTATATATTGATTTGGTAAAACTATTTACTAGTGCGATTATTGAACAGGCAGATGTCCACCAAAGGAGGAACTGAGTGTGCCTTCAGAAATTCATCTTTTTTCAGGTGCCCAAAAGATGTCGAAAGGTATTTTTCTTAAACTTTTGTTGTGGTAGATTTTGTAAACCTACACTTTTCAGAGCTCAAAAATGGTTAACAACTCCCTAACTTGAATAACTGAGATATGAGCTACTGATTTTCACAACTGAAACATTTTTGAAGCTTCAGCGTGAAAAAATTTGATAACTTACTAAATATAATGCATGAATGCTTCCATTTGACTTATGGAGTTACTGAGTTAAAATTAAATTAAGTTGAGTTGGATTGCATGAATTCACCTTAAGTGTCTATCCAGATAAAGTGATAATGAAATAATATCACAATCTTGATGTAATAAATTAAATTGCCATAATGACATGTATTACTAAAAATCATATTTTTCAATTGAGAAGTTTTCCTCTAAAAATTATTCATTTCAAGCTTATTTACAAAAAATGCCTATCAAATTTTTCTCTAAATTATTCAATGGTATAGGAAATTGCCAAAAATATGCTGCATTATCCATTTCAATATACTTGTTGATATTTCCAAGGCTATTGATATATTTTTGTTTTCAATTTCAGACATTCTTACTATTACTGTAGACAACAAGGAACAAGAAGATAGTTGTTTGATATCTCCATCTGCTTCAACACAGACTCCTGCACATTTGAGTTGTCCAAGAAAAGAAAAGTTGAGGGAGAAGTTGAAAAATGTGGTAAGGAAACTTGCATGTAGACGGGAGTCTATAACAGAATTGAAAGAGTCATCGACTCTTGAAGATTTTGATCAGATGTGTGATAAATTTCTCTCTCCCTATTTGGTAAACATTGTGAAGGTTCAAGCAAGACTGCACACTGGAAAAGCAAGACGTCGATATACTGCAGAATACAGTTTGCTTTAACACTTCATTTTCTCGGTCCCCGTGCATATAACTTTCTCAGGAAATTATTATATTTGCCAACTAAAAGATCATTGCAAAGGATTACAGAGAAAATAATCTGCAAGGCAGGTTTGGGAAATGAGTCTCTTTTCAAGACCCTAGAAATAAAAGTCCTGAATGTTCATTCTTGTTCTATTTGTCAAAAAATGTCCAAGGATTGTGAATAATTGGATTCTACAAACTATAAACTATAATAAATCAATAAATTGAAACAAATTATTATATTCTGAACGACCTACCCAAAAAGGAAAAAAAAAACGATCATCTAATTCAGTTTTGATATGACACTGTCCTTAGTAGAATATACATTTCATTTTTTTATAGTGTTGTTGATACTTAACATTTTTCTACAATTATATACTGCGTTTTTTAAAAAGAGATTTCTCTTAAAAAAAAAACGCTATTTATTTTATAAACAGCTACTCTTGTCTTTAGATTCAGCATCGAATTTCTTCTGAAGATACTAACCACTCGGCGAAACGCGAGTCGAGTGCAAATTTGTTGTTAGGGTAATTGATCTCTAAAAAAAGTGTACACCAAAGATTCCAATTTAATCGTTTAATGATATTTGTCGTCGACTACGACCTATATGGCACTGAGATTGCCATAATTAATGAAGCCAATATAACATGGGTATAAATGGTTATTCTTCATTAAAAAAATCTACAGGACTTAATTATGTTGCGATAGTTTAGATTCTCGAATATTTTTTTATGAAAAGTAGGGAAAAAGATACAGGATTTTTTGTCCAAACTTACAAAAGTAATATGTCAGTTCATAAGAAATCCCTCAATATATTTTCCAGTAGAATGCTGAAGTAGGTACACTCAGAACTACATTAAGTTCATTCAATTCAAATTTGCCGCTCACAAAAATGACAAATGTAATACTAAGGAGTGGGGAAAGGACACGAAAAATCGCCCCTTGAAGATCAAAGTGCCGCCTTTCACTTTCCCTTCTGTGTAGTTGAGGTGTTCTGTGACAAAATGTAGTCAGCAGCGCCTTCACGGATGTATTTGAAAGTTTTCAGAAAGGATAAGGATTTTGAGTTGGTTGTAGGTTGGCTCCTCTGTGTATTTATCATTTGTCAGTTGTTTTATGTAGTTGATGTTCGTATTGACCATTTTTGAACGGTATTAATTGTTTGAAAGCCGTTTTTATTGTATTCATTTCTCATATAGTTTCTTATATTCAATTGGAGGCTACCTTATGCATAATCAACTTGACATCTGACACGAATGACAAATACACAGAGGAGCCAACTGAAAAATATGGATTCCAAATAAAGTTCTTATCCGTTTTGATCAATTAATAAAAACGATATTGACAAAGTATTGACTACTAACATACATCAAGGTGTATGTTGAATATGGAAATTCCGTCGGTCCAAATATCGTGCGATTTTGGAGGGAATGACTTAATATATGAAGATAGTGCCAACAAAACCCATTTTTGGTTCGAGTACTCGATGTTCTGTGTCCATAGAACGTGACATTGACATTACAAGAAATTTTAAACCTAATGTTACGTTTTACCTAAACATAACCATAAATAAACAGTTCTTCTAGTATATGTACACGTGTTTATTTTAATCTCAAATTTGAAATAATTGCCGCAATAAAATGGTTTCCAAACGCAAAAAGAAGGTAGGATTGTGTTTATTCATATACGTTAATTATATTACATGGATCGATAATGGTTTCAGTATACAACGGGTGAAGCAGCCCAATTCATGACAAGAAAAGCAGCTCTGAAAAAATTACAGCTATCTCTAAATGATTTCCGGAAGCTGTGTATAGTTAAAGGTATATACCCAAGGGAACCAAGAAATAGAAAACGAGCACAAAAAGGAAATACAGGAATTAAAACCCTTTATCATGTGAAAGACATACAATTTTTACTTCATGAACCAATAATATGGAGGCTCAGAGATTATAAAATATTTAATAAGAAAGTAGGTCGTGCTAGAGCAGTTAAAGATTTTGAAAAGCTCAATAGATATTTGAACAATCACCCTACACTTAAATTGGATCATATTGTAAAAGAACGATACCCAACATTTATAGATGCTCTGAGGGATTTAGACGATTGTCTTACATTATGCTTTCTTTTTAGTACGTTTCCATCACTAGCACACGTTCCAAGGGATCAATCTGCTTTATGCAGAAGATTAACTTTGGAATTCCTACATGCAATTATAGAAGCAAAAGCACTCCGAAAAGTATTCATTTCAATAAAAGGGTATTATTTCCAGGCAGAAATCAAAGGTCAAAACATTACCTGGATAGTACCACATAATTTCTCATTCACTCCCCAAAGTAAAGCTGATGTTGACTTCAAAATAATGTCAACTTTCGTAGAGTTCTACACTGTTATGCTGGGATTTGTCAATTTTCGAATTTATCATAGTTTGAATTTATTTTATCCTCCTAGCTTTTCTGCTTTATCTCAGGCAGATAGTGAAAAGTTATTAGTGGACGAAGATGTTTTTATTGCTGAAAGAGTTGCTGCACTTAATTTGCCACTATCAAAATCGAGTAATGAATCAATAGAAGACAATCTTGAAATAGATAGTTTTGATACCAGTGAAGGTGATGCTGAAAAGTTGGAAGAAGCGAAGAGGGAATCAGAGAAAATCAAACAATTGAAAACTCTTTTCAAAGGAATGAAGTTTTTCTTGAATAGAGAGGTACCACGTGAACCTCTTGTGTTTATTATCAGATGTTTTGGAGGAGAGGTGTCCTGGGACAAAACCCTGTTTGTGGGATCTACTTTTGATGAAAACGACGAGTCCATCACACATCATATTGTTGATAGACCCTCAATGGAAAAACAATTCATTTCAAGGTAATTTCGGTTGCTCTTTATCCAAATAGTATAAATATTCATCATGGCTGTTTTTGTACATTTAATTTTTATTTCTTTCACCGGTGTTAGGCATCCAAAAATGTTTACAAAAACAATTTCCCCCAATTTCAGATACAAAAAGAGGTTCATATCGATTTAACATGAAAAATGAGAAATAAAACTTTCTATGCTTTTTACTACTTGTATTTGTAACTAACGTTACTGCAGTTTCACATCCTATAAGAACATTATTTTTTATGATGATCTCCTACCACATATTAACGGCTACATCCATCAAATTACACTTTAGTGTGTTTAAGTGATTGTTGATTTCTTATTTGCAACTACGCCTGGCAATAGAGCTTCAGTGTTTCATAAAGCAAGAAAAGTGGCATTGCATGATGAGGCTCTGCCAAATCATTAAATCTTGCATAGACTAAGGATTCTTCGAGCTTCTGAATAGTACATTTGCACCAGGTAACTAACAGCGATGACTGGAGATATGGAACTGGGAGGTCCTAGGGTAACTATTGCAAGGAAGATCAGTAATGTTTTGGGAAAGCATAATGCATGGTTGTCATATGCGCAAGTTATTTCCATGCCAGATATTATGACAGGAGATAGATATGTTGGGAACATTATCGAATCCATTATTTATTCCTTCCAAAATTAAATTGAAACCAATTTCATTTTCATGTATAACAATGCTTGGCTCTCCTATCACACGAGAAAAGTTCAAAATGCTCCAGAGATTCAGAATATTCAAAGATTACCGTGCTCAGCAAATTGGCCAGATATGAATCCCTTTGATCACATGTGGGATTTCGTTTAATGAGCAATCTCAAGATATACCATACCTCAAGTGTGACTCTTATCAAGGCATGATATGCAGTTTTTGCTGTAGAACTTCCAAGTTTTCTGGAAATGATATTGATGTGAAATTTTTTGTTCCTCTCAGCTATTTACTCAGATTAGCTGGTTACAACTTTTCTGTAACTTCAATAATACAGGAAAAATTGACAATTACAAGAAAAGTCCAATTTCATTTTAAAAGTACTGAAGATATTGAATTTTTCTAAAGAGCCACCTTTGCAAAAATTCTGAACCTTTTTCTGATATCTCTAAAATTTGTGGAATTATTCAAGAATTAATGTAGTTTTATGAAACAACTCAGAATATTTTATTGACATTTTCGGCGACGGGACTTGAGATGGACTAAAAACTCAAAATGTTTTACATTATTCAAAAATTTTTATTGAATAAATTTGTATATTCCATAGAGTACTACAAAAGTTCATTATGAGTATTCTCATAATGTCAATAGTTTATGAATTTCACAGCTGATATGATAGTTGTTATTGGGATGGTAATTGGTTAAATGAAACTTGTTTCGTCCACTATTATGACAATCACCCTGCCGCATCATTTGATCACGGCCTACCACCTCTGATATTCTTTTCTCTAAGAAGTTTGGAATTATTTGTAAAATTATGAAAATCGTGCACTCGACTTGCAGTATATCCTGTACTTCATATGGAATTTAGTTGAAATTACTAACCAGATTATGTTCGGTTGTAGTATTTATATATTTTGTAACCAACAATGGTTTCAAAGAATGTTGAGGTATAAATAAAATTGAAAATTATGATTTATGTTGTAGTATTTATATGTGACAAATGACCTATCGAGACTTCGAATTTTTCAACTTCTTTTTCTTAATTCTGAAATAAGCTCGCTAAATTGACTAGTCAAAATTTATAACTAATATTTTTGAAATATGATTAATTTGAGTACTAAAACATTTTAACAACTTACTGATATTTATGAAATAGGTATTATATCCAACCACAGTGGGTTTTCGACAGTGTAAATGCTAGAGAGCTCCTCCCTGTCAACAAATATTTCATGGGAGAAACCTTACCACCTCATCTTTCTCCATTCATCGATAAAGACCGTGATCAGCAGTATATACCTCCTGAGGCCAGAGCACTCTATGATGAATCCGAACTGGAACAACAGCATAAGCGAGATGAACTAATAGAAGATGGTAAAGTGGTTGAAGATGATGGAGAAGAAAGTGATGATGGTAATCAAGAGGAAAAGAGTACTGTTGATCCGGATGGTGAGATTGATCAAGAGGAAAATATTGAGAGCCCTCCAAAGGTAATCTTTGAAAATTTGTCTTTTTATTTTTTTCTCATAGCTATATGGTGAACTACATAAACTGAGTAAAATAATAAGATTTCCTTCTCACTTTGCAGTTACATTCACTTTTCAGGGAGAATTTTATCTTTAAGAAATATTAGAAACCATAATACCTTTCTTTATTAGATTTCTATGGATGATTGAAACTGGAGGATTTTGTGATTTACAAAAAAGATAAGTGATGTGACCGAGTTTTGTAACAGAGAATGAACATATTCTTTCTTACTTCAACTTTGAGCATCACTGTATCTTTTGTGTTTGATACTTTCAAGGAATTGTAGAATCTAAGAACAGTTGATACTGGAAATTGATGTCATATCAACAATCAATATTTTTTAGTATATGAACAATATAATTTGAATGACGAATTTTTGAGTAATATATACTTCTACAAAAAAACAAGATATCATTTCTCTAGATATTTTTGTAATGAAAAAAATAGGTAACAACTCATTTTATCATACTCACTATCAATAGTTCCAGAGAAATTATTTTTTTCAAATTGAAATAAAAACTCCCATAAAACATTCAGTTATAATCTGAAATATAAAATATATGTCCATAATCCATATTATCAGTTGGAAATTATGGATATTTAATTTTATGGATACTTGGAATTTGCTTATTAAAAATGCGAATAAAATTTATTGAATTTTTAGAAATCAAAAATGTCCGTCAGCATTGGCGAAGTGCATAAAGAGGTTCCTTGGGAGAAAAATAGACAAGAACGGCAGGAATACCGTTTGAGGGAGAAGATGGTAAAAAAGAAACACAAAAAATTATATAACAGCATGATGCAGGGCAAAAAGGATAGAGCTAAAGAAATATGGTTGCTAAGGAAGAAAAGAAGATTGCATGATGAAAAACAAGTTGTAGAAAAGAAGAAAAAGTTCAAGGGAGCTGCAGGAGAGTAACTTAAGTGATATAAACGTTTAATAAACCAATGTTGAAGTGTTGTGTAAATGAATAAGAGCATACATTTTTTTAAATATAATATACATGGATTTTAAGAAATGGTGAATAGTTTTTTTTCACTAGTTTGATGTTTTTCGGTAAATAAGACAAGAAAAAAAAACCAATGGGTTACTCCAACTTATAGATTTTTTTTTAATTCTACAATGTGCAAATTACAGTTCAAGACTCGGATCTGATACCAGGTTTGATGTTGTAATCTCTAATGACTAAGAGTATATCGCCATTTATTGTATACATAAGCTCAATGAGTAGGTCCGAGAAATATTTTCTCATTGAGCTTACGGATAAAACAAATGGCGACATCTCCGTAGTCATTGGAGATAAAGCCTGATATCTTTGGATTCCTTATGATCATCCCTAACCGATCATGTAATAATATACAAGGTATCTCATTTGAAAATAAAAAATTGATGTCATTTTCGGAAAAGCCCGAAGTTGAATTTGTTTTAAAAATATATCAAAAAGTTTCGTCGAGTATATTCGATGTTCCCAGAAACATAGCCATATAAACAAGTGAGAAAAGGGGGCTGTACCATGAATATGTGTCACCCGATATATCAATTGAATCATCTTCTATACAGAGTGTAACTAAATAAGTTTAAAACATTTGAGGAGGTGATTCCTCATCGGAAAAAAGATAGGATATTTCATATAAAAAAAATTCATTGGAGCATACCTTGTTAAGATACAGCCCCATAAAGGTGGTACATAAAATTGGTATAACATTTTTTTTCACGAGCACTAAAAAAGTTACAATATTGAAATTAACCTGACGTTTTGTACTACCAAAAAGACACTTAGCCAGTTATTTATTTCATTTACCGCATGGTTGTATGGGGTGGAAAAAGCAACACCTAAAATTTATTTTCAATTTAACTTTTTGTCTTATTATTAGTTAACCATTTCAAAATTTATTTCCTATAGCCTGTTTCATTTTAAACAAAAAATGTCTCTTGAGTTTCGCCTCAAAAAAAAAATATTTTAGAAACTATTACAGAGATACATCGTCATAAATGCGAAAATACGAAAGTAATCTATTTAGTAGGTCGCTATTAGCGATAGTGATAATTGAATTGGTATGACGCTGTCAGTTTGTGAATGTTCGAAATTGAATTAATACTAATTGTCTGTTGTTGTTCTGTTCTTAATTTGCTACTTTATTTATTCACTTGTTATTAAAATGGCATACACAAATGAATAAATGGCTGATATGCATTACGTATACAATCTGTCACAGGGGAATGGGTTAGAAGCTTCTAGAAGATATGCTGAAATGTATCTTCAACGGCAGCATCCTTCACATATAATATTCGCTCGACTTCATCAACCATTACGAGAATATGGTTCATTCGACAAAAGAACGCAGGATTGTGGTCGCCATCGAGTAGTACGAACACCATAGCTTGAGGAAGCGGTACTTAAATTGATTGAAGAACAACCTACTACCAGTACTAGAAAGATTGCTTCCCAGCTAAATGTTGATCATATGACGGTATTTCGAATTTTAAATTAACAAATCTTATACCCTTACCATCTGCAACGAGTACAGGCACTGTTACCGCGAGACTTTCCAAACCGTCTTGAATTTCGCAATTAGATAATAATGTTTATTTTATCAAAACATTTACAATATTGAATACATAAGTTTATATTAGTACTGCTTGAGAGCTGCATAAATAAACAACGGCATCACTGAAGAAACAATCGCAATATTGCTCCTTGTGCGTGATATAGCCTCTAGAAAATATTTTTTTTAAATACATACACATAGATACATTCATGTTTCACATAATACAATATTTAAACTATCACAATGATTGGTTATCAGTTTCATGCAAGACACTACATGAGATAAAATATCATGCTGGAAATGATTAGAAGAAATTGTGACTTTCAGAAGACGATAGAATTCACAGACGAATGTAGTTTTTCTCGGGGGAAGATTATTCATTTTCATAATTACCACAATGGGCTGATGAAAACCCTCACGCTATTGTCGAAACTAACCATCAAGAACAGTTTTCTCTCAACGTGTGGCTTGGAGTTATTGGGGATGATTCAATTGGGCCTCATTTTCTGCCTCCTCGATTAAATGGTGAGGCATATATTCAATTTTTAAGAGAAGTGCATCCAGTACTACTGGAGGAAGTTCCTTTGGGCGTTAAAAGCGATATGTTTTGTATGCATGATGGGGCTCCCGTCCATTTTAGTCAAGTAGTACGTCAGCATTTAACTGAAACATATGCATCAGTGGATAGGTCGAGGAGGACCACAGAACTGGTCCGCTCGATCCCCGGATCTCAATCCTCTCGATTTCTCTATTTGGGGTTATTTACAGCATTTGGTTTATCGTACTCCTGTTCGCGATGTAGAGGACTTAAGAAACCGAATCATTGATGCATGCAGGGTAATCAGAGAGACTGTAAGAATGCAGGGTAAGAATATTTGAGCGAATACGTGGCTCAATGTGCTGACGTCTAGATGCATGCGTAATGTCTGAAGGTAGACATATTGAACATTTACTATGATTTCTACATGATGTGTGTTTTGTTATAAATGAATTAGTTTTGTTTATTACCCTTTAATCGTTTAATGCAGGTACTAACTACAAATAACAATAAATCCCGTTCGTATTTATGACGATGTATTTCTGCAGTTGTTCGTTAAATAATTTTTTGCTGCGAACTGGTTTATTTTGGGTAAAAAACACAGGAGACATTTTTTATTCAGAATGAAATAGGCTATCGGAAATACTTTTTCAAATGGTAAACAAATTATAAGGCAAAAAGTTACATTGGAAATAAATTTTAGGGATTGCGTTTTCCACCCCCTACAACCATAGGGTAACCAGAAGAAAGTTATTTATTTGAAGCATATATGGTTTCTTTCTACAAATGGGATACTTTTTTTCTCTATGTGGATATAATTAATTCCGTATATTATTCCACCTTCAATGAGGGAAGCGAAGGTCAGGCGTTTTGATATTCCCAAGGTCTTCAATGTATTTTAAGAACACCCCATGCACTGCCATGTATTTCCGTAGCAGTGCTATCTCATGCGGACCATGCGGAAAAGGAAATTCGAACTCCTGACGACTTCACTGGCTCCATGTAAGCTGTCATGTAGACACTTCAACTTCAAAAGTCCACGGCCTAACTATTGTCAGGTGAACTAAAACCATGGAACGAACGATTTGGAATGCAAACTCATATGTATGGTATTTATGTCGAGTTGATACAGGTCCTCTCGGAACAATTTCACTACTCCAAGCGAGTAGAGTAAGATTGGAATATATATGTGCTGATATTTGCCGAAGAGTTTTCTACCACTGTTACCTCTTGTGTATGGCGTTATTCCACCCCGATGTAAGTATACGTCTCTCCGGTATCCAGATGATGCAGGAGGCTTCCATCTACGAACTGCACATCATCTCCTTATTCGTCTTTTGAGGTGGACCGTTGCACATTTGTTCATCACGAGTATCATACTCATAATATGCATGTAATTTCTTACCATCCTCAATGACTAATAGAGATCTTCTTCTGCAGATGTATAAAGTTTGAGATCATTGATATAAAGCAAATGGATAAACTTGTGCCTCTAGTTGAGGGGAATACCACAGTATTCTCGAGTGTTTCTGAGCGCCATGGATAATATCAATAATGAGATGCAGAAGTCATCAGCCTATCTATGCCTGGAACAGCGGAATTCTTGGAGTCCATAAGGGTTAATCAAACATTATCCGGTATTATTGGATTATGCAGTTCATTGAGCTCAAGCTGTAGAAACTCTCTGTTGGAAGCTTCTAACTGTACTAGGATTAGATTATCTGTTCATAAATATCCTTTTAGAAAGATTCTTTCTGATCAGCATTAGTTTCAATACTGAACACAGGTGGAAAAGAAGACATCATCAGTTTCGATTAATGATTTCATTTGAAACTGGTTTAAGGAAATTTTTTGAACAAAACTTACATTGGATATTGGACAGATTCTCTTGAACCAAAATTATCAACACGCTGTTCATTATCTAAACATGAAGCCTTACTATTCCATATTAATCAAGTACTGTTGTGTGAAATAATTTGATTTACTTTTCAAATTATTGTAATTACTAATATTTGGACTTTTGGGATCCAAACTCATTAAATGGACGGTGATTTTCACTTCTATTCAAAACACCTGCATGCAATGTGAGGGGCGCTATTGGAGGTTGAAAGAGCCTCTCAAACAGAAAGAGGAGGCAGTATCCCCCTTGTTGATCCTAAAGCATAGTCTCAGGTGCCCTAACAGAAAGGACGATTAGGATGCGTAAGGTTAGGTCGACTTCCTACAGTTACTTCACCTGAATGCCTAGTGTTATTACGTATTTGATGGAAGTTTCTGTTGTAACCCTGAAATTGTCTTTGTATTTTTGGAATAACTTAATTTTTTTTCCAGTATAACGCGATCACATTTCCTAAAGTTTTCAGGAGATTTTTCGAAACCGATTTATGATAATATTGCTATAATATTGCCAGTTACATGAATACGTTCAAGA
>WOGP01006721.1:0-12201 GCA_015342065.1 Leptinotarsa undecemlineata | reverse complement strand
AAGAAATAGGTGAACTAAACTCTCTAGGTAAGGTGTTTATTCGTATTTGTATTATAATATCATTATTTTTAACAATCACAGTTTAATTTGTATTTTTCTTTTCTTTTTCTTTTTTTGTGTTCTTTTTTCAGGGTTGAGTGGAAGAACATTTTCCGTGATTTATCTATTACGGACGATGAACTTCGCCCTTTATTTCTAGTTATACCTATTTGAATATGTCAGTTCTGTTGAGTTTTTGTTTTGGTTATGAAATAATAAAGGCGATATTATTATTATTATTATTATATAGTATGGTACGTACTACGTAGTGAGTGATAGGGTTTTTTCTGGCATATTATTGATTTACATTAAAAATTAATGGTAAAGTAATGATACACAAGCATTTTTAGAAAAAAATAATCATAATTATTTGTCAATATATTTTAATTCATTGCGATGAATATCCTCAAATTTATGCGGAGGATAAGCCTCCCTTGCCTCTTCTGATTGATACACAATAAAGGGGGTTATGTTAGGTTATGTCCAAATTGAGTGGGTCTATTCGACCCTCAACCGAAACCCGCAAGGGTTTATTGTGGCATACATCTATTCACACCCGACCAAATAAACCCAGCTTCTTAACGAAGCCGATTAGCTTGTATGGTAAATTCGCTTTCAGGTGAGATGGTAAGAGTACTCTCGCGCCGAACTCTAAAACCCTGATTCGGGCCCCAGCGTGGCAACCACAAAGTATGTGCTCTCCTGTTTCATCATTTTCTAAACAGAGGCGACACACACTCTTTTCCGATAGTCCAAGTCTGCATATGATGATTCAAATGACAGTGACCTGTAAGAAGGTCTGTTAGAAATCGTAGTTCAGCCCTAATCTAGTCCAACAACTGTTTGGTATGAAGCTTTGAAGGTTGAATGAATGCCTTGGAGTGAGCCAATCCTGGTAGATTCTGCCAGAAGTCCATAAATATTCTTGCCATGCAGGTGTTCAATCTTTGTTTGGCAAAGTGCTTGCAGCACCCTCCTTTGCAAGGAGCCTCATTACCTTTCAGACCGGTATGGCCAGGAATCCAGACCAGAAACAATTTGTTAAGTCTTTCTATTGAGTCGTTTTTGGCAATTTGCTACCAATGAATATGTTGCTCGGTAGGATCCAATGCCGCTCGACTGTTGAGGTTGGATTCTACTAGCCCCTCTGCACACAATTTAAAAGCATGGATTTTCGCTTGAAATACAGTAACATAGGTCCCTAGGCAGGTTGGAATCTCTGTCCTGGGTCTGTAACTGAAAACACCAGCACCAGATGAAGGTGTTTTGGATCAATCTGTGAAACAACAACTATCTGCTCTCAATATTTCCTTCTTCCAGAGGGTCCATCCAGTCCTCTCTAATGGGAATATTATGTATAAGGCAGTTGGCAGTTGACAGTTGGAGGTTTAATGTCAGATATCAGATTTGTATTTTTTTAGGTGACCGTCAACTTTGTTTGTTGCAACTATATTTAACAGAACTCTAGAATTGAACAAATACTCTTTTTAACGAGGCAAATACTTTACTAAGTATAATGTTGGTATGAATAAACTGTCAAAATCTATCGCGGATAGTCGTGAACAAAAAATAACCAATAATCGATAGTACAGAAAAATACAGTAGGTAACTTAAACAAAAAGGTAAGACCCTAACGTGGTCTTATCTTTTAGCGTGTGATTCCTAACACGGTTTGGACGATAGCAAGTAAAAAAAATCGTTCAGCCTGGGGCTTGAACTAGCTGTCAATACGGCGGTCGATTTGAGTGAGTGAACAAAGCACTACGTCGAATTAACCGACTACCGTCTGACCATGTTTATAAAGGCAGCCAGGATTGGTGTAAAACTTTTTTCAAGTGAGATTTCAAAGTGAGTTGTTTATCAAAGACGTTCCAAATGAAATGACTACACCATTGACGAAAAGTAGCAATAAATCGTTCAATTTCTCCTGGTGATCTACTTCTCCTCTAACGAGGTCATGAAGCAGATTATCCATGAGAATCGACCACAGAAGAGGAGATAGTATCCCACTTCGAGATAAGCCCCTGGTGACCTCGAAACTAATGACCTCGTCTTGAATGGTCGATTCTTTGGCTTTTCTAGCCAGGACTTATCCTATAGATTTAGGTAGTGCATTGTCAAATGCTTCTTCAATTTCTAGAAATACAGCAACTGCAATCTCCTCGGTATCAAGGGATTGGTAAATTTTCTCTACAAGGGTGTTTAATGCTGAATCTGTCGATTTGCTGGTTTGATATACACCCGTGGTTATTCAGGGAGGTTATATATAAATCCACCTTCCTGATGTGCCAATCCAGTATACTCGCACAGTTTGTGCGATCCAACTCATTTCATTCTATTATTGATAGGTCTAAAAACAGGCAATTTGTTTTTGAACTCTTATATCGATTAAGTGGAATGGTCATACTGAAATTCTATAGAAACATATAAAATTGATAGTATACACAAACATTAGCAGAAACATGTACACATGTTGATTTCAACAAAGAATTACTCTACTTCGAAACTGAAACTGACGGGTTTCTTTCCAAAATTTTTTTTAACGCGCAAAAATGCAGGCATCTCTGAAAAATTTCCCATTGAATTATACTTCCCAACTCGCTTCCTAATTCTGGAATCGAGTCCATTTCGAACCTGTAGATATAAGGTTCATTATACTGGGGGCTCAGCCGTACGAATATGGGGGAAACTGGTGGCGTTGTTACTTTGATCGAAAACGTATTTCTTAAAAAGCGTATTGATACTTCATTCTCACACCAAATGGGTTTTTTAATATGTTATAAAAGTGGGCTGGTCGGAAATAGTTCATATAATGGTTCCGTTATGTGATTGATTTAGCTGATACGTGATGAAAATCACGTATTTAAGTAACACTTCATTTTGAGTATTTCACTCAACAGTTTACATAAGTGAAAATAATAATACTAACCACATAAGGATGAATGCGGTATGTCAGAAAACCATAAAACTGAGAAAACAGTTTTTTGTTTTCTCTCAGCCTTCACTTGTGTGTCATCAAACTTAAATTTTTATGTTGAGTAACTTTTTTGCAATGGCTGTTTAATATTTATATAGCTGAAATAAAAAAAAATCATCTATTTATCTCTAAATTCCACATTTTCCATTGATATAGAGTAATATTTTAAGAATAAATGCGGTAAGCGTGGATTTTCTATTTTTCCGCCTTTACCATTAGCACGGAGGGTTATAATTCAGTATAGTTTACAGTATGTTCATTGAATAAAAAATGTTATTGAAAATAAAGAAATTAAAATTATTTCAAAAATATTTATTGCGTTCTTTTAATAATACAAACATTTTTCAATAATATTCATAGGTAAATAATATTTAATGATCTTCACATTCGGGTAGATTTTTCCAAAATATTTGCCTGCTTGCAGGAATGATACCATTTAACAACCTAACTAGGTCATCTTTCTCACTTTTGCGAAAGCCTCGTGGTCCAGAAAGACAGGCTGGGATGAATAGTAAGCCGGATTTTTTCATTGCATTATCACGCAAGAAATCTAACGTCTTGAATTCTTCGTTTAAATCAAACGAATTTTAGTATTTCAGGAAAAATGATCCACGGTTTGCTTTTAGATGTTTTATATTTGCCAGAAGAGGTCGGTTACTGTTGCGTTTTACTTTTTGCTGAGATCTTAAATCTTTCCATAGATAAAAATCCATAACATTCATAATTTTAACTTGGGGTTTGTGTTTCATTCTGTATTCACTAACGGCTTTGACAAAATCATAAAAGTCATATATTTTTCTTGTCTTTTTAAGGAGACTTCTATTTGGTGGTGAAAGCTATCAGCGGCCATAAAACTATGACGGGGCTCAAAGTAGTTCACCACAATTTCCCTAGCTGATATCCCTGCAGAATTTATCATTCTAACCAAAAACGTCAGGAAGCACCAGTTCTTGTTTTGGCTCGAACGATTATCCAAGTAAAACACGAAGCAATTGACATCTCTTTGGCTTAGCATAAAAGCAAAAAAAGGGCTCATTATGTCCTCCTCATTACGTCCGGAAATCGATTCATTCTACATGACTGCAAAAGGTGGTAATTTCTCTGTACTGCCCAGAGCAACAAAACTTTCATTATAGGCAATGAGTCTTTTACTGAAGATAACTCTTTTGAAGCCATCTACCTGTGGAAGCATGATCACTTTTTGGAGGTCAACGGAAATATAAACGGTATCGATATTAGAAGACATGCTTCTTACTTGCTCTTGATAAAGCTCTCGAGATTTCTTAGCAAGGTTGATATCTAACTGCCATTCATCACAAACCATACAGTTTTCATGAAAGTTATCTTTTGTACGGCCATGGAGTTTGAATTCCTCACACACCCCACACTCCTCTTGGCCAAGTTTTATGAACGAAATATTAATTTCCTTAACACGAACCCTATATGATTCATAAGAAACGTTTGTATCTGGGAACTTGGACTTGAAATCTCCATACATTAAGAAAACTAAAACGTCGTTAGGAAGGTACAATTTGTCTGGAGCATGTTCTCGTCTATAGTGAGAAACTGAGGGATTAAAGGAAAAGATATGCTCTTCAAGCATGTCTTCATCGATTTTGTATTTATTTGGCGTTTTTCCTCTTCTATTGACCTTGGCTTGAATCATATTTTTGGGGGTCTTTGAAAGAACATTATGTTAGAGCCAGTCATTGTTTTTATGAAACCCAAGTGTGGTTAGGTAAAATATTTTACAAACTTCCTTTGATTCACCTTTTTCATAATTTAGAAAATATTCAAATTTATTCTTTTTTCTGTAGTTTTCATCAGTTTGACGGCGCTTCTTAACATTCAGCCTTGAACAAGATGCCAAAATGTAATTTCTTCTTTCTTGTTCCGTCAAACTCCAGAAGCTTAAGTTACTTTGTTGTCTTTGATCTTCAGATATTATTGATATGCACTTTTTTACAGACATTAACTGAACATGGTGGAACTACTTTATGTTTTGCAACTAGCAATTTACACTTTTCTGCTTTTTCTAATCTGATTTGTTCTGATGTTCTCTTCTTTCTTCTTTTTCTTGGTTCTCAATTTTTTGTGTAACCCGTAGGTGCATTTTGCCTAACTATCTCAGCAAGTGTTAGGTTGTCTTCAGAGTCACTACTTTTTACGACTTCATCATTTTTTCGATTCTCAACTGCTTTAAGCACATCTTTTTTCATTTTTTTTCTCTGGTGAAACTCTCATGTCTTTTATCAGCAGACCCTAAGCACTTTTTCTAGTTTCCATTTTTTGAATTTCCATGTCTTCAGTACCGTTTTGACCGCCTGTTTCAATTTCCATTTCTTCGGTACCGTTTTGGCCACCTACTTCAATTTCTATTTCGTCAGTATCGTTTTGGTCACCTTTTCCAATTTCTGTTTCGTCGGTATTGATTTGACTAACTACTACGATAGTATTATTTGAAGTAGTACAAGTTGCTTCTATTTGCTTGAATCCACCAAAGTCGGGTGCTGCTGCTACAACAGGAAACAAGGTAGTATATTTTCTGCCAATAATAATTCAGGTAGTAGTAGTTGTTCTGTAACAACAGACATCAGCGTAGTAAGCGAAGGCATCTCTTCACATTCTTGGGAAGGACGTTATCGTTCCACGACAGGTAACAGGTTAGTTGAAGAAGTTAACTCGTCAAATAAATTTTCTGGTAATGGAGTGAAAGAGCGTATAATTCTGTTGCTAGTCGACATGCGATATGATGATGATATCTCGGCAGTATGCTTCTTTGAAGCTAACTCCAACATAAGACGGCTTCTACCAGGACTCATATTTCTGAAAGAAAAACCTAATATTGTAAGCTGTTATGATATCTTACACAACAAGAGTTGAAAGTGGCACTTTTCACATACACGAGCATATGAAAAGTCACGAGTGTATGAAAAGTCACTTTCAACACGAGTTGTGTACAATATTTTTCTTACGATCGATACAAAATAAGGTATTGTCTTTCAAAATTAGTACCTAAACACATACTTTCATTGGAGACTTGAAAATAATATAACAACACTAGAATTGAAAAGTACATGATAGCATTAGGATTGAAAAGTGTAAAATCCATCTAGGCGCAAGCAGTTATTAATTTTGAAAAGTACTTTTTAGAATGTGTGTGTCATAGAATCGTAGGAAAACATTATTTCACTCAAACATTTCACAATGGAAGACTGGTGTTACTACTTTCTACTAACATAACCTTGAAGACGGGTGAAATTACATGAAAAAAGTAAACTACAGAATTACATTACAGTTCACCATTCGAAATAATAATACAACTGGAAAAATAAAACAATTGCACTAGCACAGCTCTTTCGTTTCGTAATCATTTAAAACAATAACAAACTCATGCATATGTTGCCATCGAAACTCTAGGTGATACTAAGGTATCTATTGCATACTAAAAAGACCGCGGTATCTCCAAGGCGCAAATTGTCTTTATACCGCGTTCATTCTTAGCATTGGAAATATACGGAGTTTATCTTTAGCAATCATGGGTGGTTTGGTACATACGGCAAAAAAGAATATCGCTTTTACAAGGAAATATCAGAGATATGGCAATTTTAGTTATTACACGATTAAACATATGTGTGATAAACCATATCATGCCCTTAACTCAAATTTGAAAAATTTTAAACATACCGCGTTCACCCTTCTGAGGGCAGAATAGTATGACGAACCCAATCTGAGTACGAGAAGTGGGAAAGGGGGAGTTTTTAATGGTGAAAAATGGTTTATCTGCATTTCCGGCAAAACTACAAGTCTCATTAAAAAAAATTAAATGGTTAAGTTGTAGGTTAGGTTAGGTCCAAAGTGAGTGGGTCTATTCGACCCTACACCGCAACCCGCAATGGTTTATTGTAACTCAAACTTATTCACACTCGACCAAATAAACTCAGCTTCTCAACGAAGCCGATTAGTTTATATGGAAAGTGGTCTTTCAGATCAGATGGTAAAAATACGGCTCTGTTTCATCATTAATGAGGTAGTCGGATAGTCAAGGTGCAAGATTCCCACTTTGATACCCTCAACAAGTCAGCTACACCTGACGATGCCTTAGATTCAACCGTGCAGGGCTTTTTCGCATATGGTTTTGGTGAATCATCACTTGGGCACAAACGTTTGCCTGTTCATGGGGGGTTAGTTCCCCCACCTGGGACAGATTCTGCGTACGCCGCTCAAGAATTTGGTGAATGACGGTTTCATAAGTTACCCCGCTCTTGAGGAGATGACTCAGTCGTTTCCTGGCTGCACCACCAAACCTTTTTTTTATCTTCAGTTATTGGATCAGGAGTTGGAGAGTAGAGAAGCTCTCGCTCCTGATCTAAATTTACAGGAAGGTCTGTTAGAGTCGTAAGTTCGACTTCCATCTCCTCTGTAGACCAGAAAGAATTTTTAAGTTTACTCTGTCCATAAAAGTCCCACGAGTAGATATGGAAAGAAGGTCAATCACGGCAGAATCCCGAATTACCGTGACAAGGCGATGCTACGACGAGAGGGCACCCGATATCTCGAAGGTTCCGTAGAGACAGCTGATAGGTTCAGTATCGTTCATCCTCTCGGCACTGAAACACACACCTTAGAATTAAGCCATCGTTGGGATGTCATTCAGTTAGGGATAACATAATCACTATTAATTCTATCATTCCCATATTCAGCGGGACTACGTAGAAGCCGGTATCCGATGACCGGTTTTCAACTCCCACATCCCAAGATAATGCACTTGCCAAAAACAGCATGCACAGTGATTTAGGCAGTGAAAGATGAACAAGAAAAGCCAACCTGCCAAAGTTGTAGGCGATAAAAAGATCTACAACTTTTGTATCCAGAAATATTTCACATAACCTCAAAATTTATGTGAAAAAGTCAAACAACCAAGTTTTCGGTTTTTTATTTTCATCATTTTCAAAAAAATCCTACGAAATATGGTGAAAATTCACCTTTTTGTGTCCCAAATACACTGTAATTTATTTGATTTGAAATATCAATTTTTTCACCTCATTTTGATTCAATATCAAAAAAGCACCCTAATTTGCAATCGAAAATTTTCGCGCCAAAAATCAGATTTTTCAAAAAGTCGGTGTGCTTTTTGTTCGTTCAAATCTCTCCTTTATGATGTTGTAAAAAAATATAAGTTACTATAGTAAATGCTCTCAGAAAATATAAAAATCAAAAAAACCCGAATTCAATTTTTTTTATCATTATGTACAATTTTGAACTCAAAAAACCTGAGATTCCATGTTACATTGGTAAACGAAATATTTGCAAATCGAATTATACTACTATAATTAACAAGAAAATAAGTTAATAACGTTAATATTTAATAAGACATCTACAATATTTTGAGAAGGTTGTACAATCTTCTTTAAATAATATTGTTATTTTGCAATGTTGAAATGAATTATGGCAGTGTAAACGGTTCAATCATCTGTTAAAGTAAACGGAGATATTATAGCTATCAATCCATTATTCCTATTTCAATGGATATCGTTAACGATCGACAGTAAAAACTATATGGAAACTTATTTACAATACGACCTTGCACCTTTTCCATTGTCAGTTTTTATTGAAAATGGCCTCAGGAAAAATGTAAAATGTCATACATAGTGCATGTCGTCGACGGTGGATTTTTACTGAACAAAGTAATTTGGCAGAAAAATGAAACGGAGGAAGAGATCATGAATAAATATTTTCGCTATGTAGGAAAACATTACGCAGCTATCAGATATACCACCTTTGATGGGTACCCCGAAACTAAAAACTCAGTTACTGTCACAACAGTAGCAGCAGCTACTTAAAGTAAGAGATATCCGTGTTGGGAATCACACGTTAAAAGGTAAGACCTCGTTAATCGTCAGCTCGCACAAGCTTCTACTTCTGAGGGTTGTCATTAGCCGGTTAAAGGAAAAAAGATGTGATAGTTTAAAATGTGGCTGTCGAAAACATGGTTTAAAATGCACACATTTATGTTCAAATTGTCATTGTTCTGAAAATTGCTCCAATATGGACGAAAAAACCTACGAAGAAGTTAATGATTCGGATGAAATTGTAGATGAAAACCAAGGCAGACTGGAAATAATATTGGAGACGAAGAAGGTGAAGGTCTTGAAGATTTAGAAGATCAACTAGAATTGTAAAGGTTTGTCGAATATAACGATGAAGAAATGCCATCAAAGAAACAGAAATTAATAAATAAGTGATTAAAATTCAAAATAATGTGTTTATTAACAACAAGATTTACGTTTTTAAAAATATTATAAGCAATAGCATAATCATAATGAAGTATCTAAATTAAATAATGTGATTAACATGTATAGTTATATTTTATGAGATTTCATATGAAATGAATGTAATTAGAATTTATTAAATGAACATTTTAGCTGAATAAAATTGCAGCAATCACATTTTGTTGATGAAATTGAACAAGACGATAATACAAAATTTGAATTCGAATTTTTTTTTATTTTTGCATTTTCTGAGAACATTCACTACAGTAATATATATTTTTACACCATCATAAAGTAGAGATTTCAACGAACTAAAAGCACACCGACTTTTCGAAAATAACTGACATTTTGATGCGACAAATTTCGTTTGAAGATTAGGGTGCCTCTTTGGTATTAAGTCAAAATAAGATGAAAAAATAAATATTTCAAATCAAATAAATTACAGTGTATTTTGGACGTAGAAAAAAACAAAAAACTTGGTTATTTGAATTTTTCACATAAATATCAAGGTAATGTGAAAACATTGTGAATACAAAAGTTGTAGATCTTTCTATCACCTACAACTTTATCCTTCAACTTATTTCCATAGGACTTGTAGTTTTGCCGGAAATTGAGATGAACCATTTTAACCCTTATAAACTCATTCCCTCTCGCTTCCCGAACTCGGATCGCCCGTATTTTTCACTTCATTTTCATCATATTCTCCTCCTTCTCTAATGGGTTTCATCCTAGTGTAATTTTTTTTTATTTCAAAAATTATTGACCCTGGTCTACAACACGTGTTTTAAGATATCTTAATCAAGCGTGTTCATACACAGCAAGAGTGTTACTTCATTAAATAGTTTTCTTCAAAATTTAGGAGACACTTGTTTGACTTTTATTTTATCTTTATTTTTATAAGCCAAGTCTTCAATTCACGAAGAGCCGAAAATATAAGTGAAAGAAAATATAATTTGTTTTCATACACTGCGTTGTATCATATGAGTGCTGTTTTCTATCCTTCAGAAAGACCGGAACAAAATGTAATAGCCGATAAGAGGATTAGTGAAACGTCAACCATATTTTCTTAGATGGAGATTCTTAAAAGCTGAAAAGGATTTTCAATGCCTTCTCATTGAGAAAAATAAACAAATTGTATAAAGAGAAAATGCGAAGTGGATTTGCAAAAACTTTGAATAAATAAAGCACTGTATAGTTTGCTATTTTTGATCGAACTCTATATTCAGATCAAGTTACAGTTCTCATGAATTGAATTATTGGAAAAAGATACTTGGAAATCGACAGAAAACTGATTCATCAATGAAGCTCAGGAAATATGTTACATATAGGATTTCAGATTCTAAGGTAGTCATGTTTCTTTTTATTTTCTAGGTTTATAACGTTCTAGAATCCGAAAAATAATATCTTTACATAACGAAAGATTGAATCGTCTTGGTTAATACGGAGCAAAACGAAACAGTATTTCCCTTACAAAAGCGAACGAATAAAAACAAGTGAAAAGTAACAGTATAAAAATGTATTATGTTTCACGCATAGTCATTTTATTTTTATTCTTGATACTGAAGGAAAAATAATTTTTCTGGGACATAATATATGTTGCTTCTACTTGTAGAGCTAATCTTCAAGGGTCTCAAATTCATCAGGAAATTAGAAATACAACTTTCTATGTTTTTCACAAGTTTCATCTGTAACGTTGGTGCAGTTTCGTCTTATGATGACATTCTCAAACTAATTCAATAAACTGAAAATAAATTGATAATATTAGCCCTTATACAGGGTGGCCCGCCACATTCGCCTTGGTATTTCCTCGAGAAATGAAGAGAGTTAGGGAAAAACTTTCAGAACAGGTATATGTGGGTTTATGAGGAGCATATTACAAAATTATTTTGAAATATACAGGGTGACTCCCAAAAAAGTTACATACCAAAGTTATATTTTTTCTAACGGAACACCCTATATTTTTTTATATTTTTAGATACTATAGACAAAATAAAGGTGAGTAACTATTATATTTTCTATACTTAAAACTGACCGTTTCTGAGAAATTTCCAGAAATTTAAAAATACAGACTTTAACTTTAAAATTGTTTTCACCCTGTAACGTGTAACGAGCTACTCGTGAATAAATGTACTGTTTAGCACAAAGGTATAAGTTAACTACCACATAAAATTTTCAATGCAATATTATTTCGAGTGGCGAACAAAATCGCCCCAAAATTTGGATGCAAAATGCAGGCAAATGTAACTAAAATTGATTGCCATTTCTGAAATATTAAAAGGCATTCTTCAAAATAAGAAGGTGCCCAAAGGTATCCTAACAGAAGCGTTCATTTGAAAAAGTGTATCTTATAATTTGCAAGAACGGCAAAAACCGGTTACTGGAAATGAGGATAATGAATATTTAGTGATATAGTGATGTTATCTCTTATTGAACACCTTCACACAAGTCAACGAAAAATATGTGAAACAACTAGAATAAGCTGACAGAGTATCCAAAGAATAACTAAAAATTACAAATTCCACTCGTATCGCATTCAACTACATCAACAGTTTTTTGAAGAATATTATGATTGACGACTGAATTTTTGTTTATGAGATTTAGAAAAGTTTGGCGATGAAAAAAATTATTTTGTTATGTGCTTTTTTCCGATGAGTCAACTTTCCATAACAACGGATTAGTTAACAGACATTACTTTCACTACTACAGCAATGAAAACCCTAATATTTTTAAAATCCTTGATCACCAGCACAGATGGTCTATTAATGTGTGGGGTGGAAAGTAGTAGGTCCTTAGTTTTTTGATGGTCATTTAAACGGCGTCATGTTTCTTGAATTTATCGGGGATAATTTGCCTATGCTGTTGGAAAGTATACCTCTTAATATTCGTCAACGGATGTGGATGCAGCTAGATGGT
>WOGP01006719.1:0-12202 GCA_015342065.1 Leptinotarsa undecemlineata | reverse complement strand
CTCTCTGTGAACGCATCTAATTCTTATGTCATGCTCTTTGGTATGCTAACTGCGAAGATTTGTTGTGGTAAATTGATTAATATTTCCATCGATAGGTACATTTTCTAAATAAAGACTCTTGAGAATTCTCTGCGATTCACTACATCACTACACTAGCCGAACTCTAAATACCTGATTCAGTCCCCAGCAGGGCAGGCACGAAGTATGTGTTTTGCTGTTTCATAATTCCAAACAGAGGTGTCACACACTGTCTTCCGACAGTCCAAGTTTCTGCATATGATGATTAAAATGATAGTTACCTGTGAAAAGGCCAGTTAGACATCGTAGTTCATCCCTACTGGTAGTCCAACTGTTTGGTATCAAGCTTCGAAGGTTGAAGAAACGCCTTGGAGTGAGCCAATCCTGGAAGATTCTGTCAGAAGTCCATCGCCTGAAGCGATGCCAGTGACAGGTTCTGGTTCGATAAAGCAAGGGAGTCAGCAGCCTCAGTCTTCCTATCGAGGAGAGTCGTTTTTGGCAATTTCTACGAATTTAAACATTGGTCGGTAGCTGAGAGACATGGACTGACTTCCGACAGTCCATGTCTCTGCATGTGATGATTCAAATGACAGTGACATGTGAGAAGGCCAGTTAGACATCGTAGTTCATCTCTACTGTAGTCCAACAAATGTTTCGAATCAAGCTTCGAAGGGTGATTAAACGCCTTGGAGTGAGCCAATCCTGGAAGATTATGCCTGAAGTCCATAACTATTCTTGCCATCTAAGTGTTAAGTATTTGGAAAAATCCAAAGCGATGCCAATGACAGGTTCTGGTCCAATGAAGCCGCTTGCAGCACCCTTCTTTGCAAGAGAGTCAGCAGCTTCATTGCCTTCCAGGCCAGTATGGCCAGGAATCCAGACCAGAGATAATCTGTTTAGTCTTCTTATCGGGGAGAGTCTTTTTTGGCAGTTTGCTACCAATTTAGACGTTGCTCAGTGGGAGCCAAGAGCTTTCAACGCCGCTTGACTGTCCGAGATTATTTTTATTGTCTTGTGAGTGAGATTGGATTTATCCAATCTCTCTGCACACAATTCAACAGCGTAAATTTCCGGTTGAAATACGGTTGCATAAGTACCTAGGCAGGCAGATAACTCTGCCCCGGGTCTGCAACTGAAAACACCTGCACCAGAACCGGAAGGTGTTTTTGATCCATCTGTGGACAACTATCTGTATTGCATCAGTTCGGACTTCCATTGTCTAATATAATATAAAATTTTAAATAATAAAATAATAAATTTGAAATCCCTCACTTGACGTAACTTGGTTTGGAATCTTTTAATCTTTATTTTTATTTTTCATTTCTATTAATAATATTTTTATTTTTCAGCTTTCATTAATATTTCAATTTTTTAATGTTTTGTAGCTTGTATGTTAATTCCTTGTAATTGCAGTTTTTTGTATTTAGTAAAATTGTTTTTCCGTTTAAATATTTTTATTTTTTCATTGATTTCAAATCAATTTATATTATATTAGACAATGGAAGTCCGAACTGATGCAATACACCACGAAACATTGTCAACAACTTTCAAACAAAAGTCATGATGCGTGAGTTAGCTGACATTGTAAAGATATCAAAAGAACGAGTTGGATTCATATTGCATGATCATTTGACTATGAGAAAACTCTGTTCAAAGTGGGTGTCGCGCGAGCTCACTGTTGACCAAAAACAAGAACGTATTGATCATTCTGAGTAGTGTTTCAGTGTTTCACAATGTTTAAACATATAAATCCGGAATTTTTGCATCGATATATGACAATGGATGAACCATGGATCCATCAACTCACTCCGGAATCAAAACGATCGTCATATGAGTGGAGAGGAACTGTTGAACCTCGTCCAAAGCGCCCCAAAGCACACATGACTGGGAACGTTATGGCCTCGGTATTTTGGGATGTGCGTGATGTAATATTCATCGACTATCTTGAGAAGAGAAATATTATCAACAGTGAATATTATATACCGTCATTGGAGCGTTTGAAGGCCGAAACTGCAGAGAATCGACCGCATATGGCAAAGAAAAAATGGTTTCATCAAGACAACGTACCGTGTCACAAGTCTATCAGAACAAGTGTAAAACTAGTTGAATTTATCTTAGAATCGCTCCCACATCCACCGTGTTCCCTGCGACTGCTGGCTGTTCTCAGACCTCAAAAAATTGCTCACCGGTGTGAAATTTTGCTCGAATAAAGAGGTTATTGCTGAAACTGACGCCTATTTTGAGGCAAAAGATATATCGTTCTACATTGTGGTAGTGAAATGTCAGAGCGTCGCTGGAATGATTGTGTGGCTCTTGAAGGAGATTATATTGAAGAATAAAGTCAATTTTTAACAAAAATAATGCGTTTTCTTTCTTAGGCCCGGGACTTTTCATCCCATGAGCTATCTATTGTTCTAACTCAAACTTCAACAATTCATAGACAAGATGTCTGAAAATTTCGTATTATAAATATACCAAGTGTTATGGAGCTGAGGAAATTCGTATTCCTAAATTACAAACATGTCATTGTTGATTTTTACAGCACAAAGAGAAAATTGGTATTCTGAAATTTAGATACACCATATTGCTATGTTATCAAGTTTCTTGATACTGATTGAATTAGATATATTTTCAATGAATAAGACTATACCATGGAAATCTTAGCGGCCCTAAAAGTATTATTTTTTTGTTACTTCACTTCAAATCACATCACAAACCTTTATTTTTTTTATGAGCTACATTTGTACTGAGAAAACAGTTTGAAAACGTTTGTTTATTGGTTGAAACTTTAACTCGCTAATGAGTTGCTGACGACTGACATTCAGAAAAGAATAAAAAAAAATGTTGCTTTGAATCAGTCAATCAATTCATTCTGATTTCAATTGACCATTCTTCACCCCCAAGAAGGTGTGGTATCCGCATTCAGGGTAAAAGCAACCCCCGTGTAAACTTTGAAATAGAGGATAAGAAGAAACTAAATCCAATTTTTTCTGAACATCGGTGCAATTAAGAAAATATGAATTGAAATTTGAAGTGTAGAGCTTGAAGGGGCGAATATTTTGCAATGGTGAGGTCAAAAAAATGATTTGATATCATAAGATGAGGTCAACGATATGTGGGAGATATCAATTTCGCTTCTATTAGAGTGACAATGCAGAATTTGAAAATCATGAATATTTGAGACCTTATTCATTTATATATTGTTAATCGACCTTCTCTATTCATACCCAAGGTGGTATGGATAAACAAGATCAATGTCAATGCTGACTAATGCTGAATCGACATTCGGCAATACGCAGTTTCCAAAAGGCAACAGGAAGGACCTTCATTTTCATTGTTTCATTATTAGAATATGGAAACACTTATCTGTTACTTTCAAGTTATAATATTGTAATTGTATAACTAAGGGGAATTCCAGTACTGTTTACCCATTTTCAAAATAAATGTATTTTTTTTAAATTTATATTTCAAAAGTGAGATATAACATTCATAATCACAAAACGTTTACAAAGTGAAGTGAATTTTGATAAGTACTTCAACTTTTTATTTGCCTACCTGTAGAAGGTTCAAACGCAGTAGAAATACATTATCCATTTTTTTTTAATGAACATCAAGTGGAATATTTATGAAATACTTGTAGATTTTTTATACAATAAATACATGAATATTACTGCCGTTTTTCAGTTTGATCTTCACACATTTTTCGTATCTAGATAGAGATGTAGAAAGCTAATAACTTTCCTAAAATTAAATACGTAATTTGAATTTGTTTAGAAGTATAAATTTTACAAAATATTACAAAGATCATTTAACATTCTTCTTTAAAAACATGTACCTACTAGATCAATACCTTTTTAAAATGTTCCAGAACGTTGTTCTTTCTTTCAAAAGGTTTGTTTTGCAATGGTAAGGGTCCTTTTTTACTATATCATATTCAAGTTTCTGTTACTCTGGATGCCAAAGAACTGTGCTCTTTCTCAGAAAACAAAAAAATAACTCGTTAGAATTAGACCTATCATTTGCTCAAAGCATTCTTCAAAATCACCATTAATACATCTTAATGAGAGTCATATGCATGGAATGTATAAAGCACTTTTCAAAACGACAATATTAGTAAGAATTTCTTTTTCTATTTCTAACTAACGTCCAAATGACACGATATGACAAAGTATGACACGATATGACAATATTTGAAATAGCGGATATGGTGAGAAAAAAAATTGTATGATGAATAGTACATTTTCTTTACTGATTTCATCATTGAATTCTCCTGTTCAAAGAACCCTGAGTTAACGAAAAAAGTGATACTTTAATCTTACATCAATTTGAAAATTCAACTGAAGCTTTAGTAAAATGAAAGGCATTCCTCTAGCTTTTCTACTATGCCTTCATAATTAGCAACTTCCCCAACAACATGCACCTTCGGTCTAATTCAATCAGCATATATTTCTTACTATCATCTACATAGCAACATTTTTTGAAAGATAATTTACCACTGAAATATCAACATTAGCAAATGTTTTCGAATTTCGCACATCCCCATAAACCCCCGAGGGGGTCATTTAAAGGCTAATTTCGAATGATACAAACAAGTTTCTAAGACATTCATAAGGCCACATCGAACAGAAAACAAAGAAACATTTTACACATATTCTAGTCAGGCATTTCCTTTGATAAAAGGCTAGAAAATAAGACAGCTAAACGAAACAGAACATAACAAAACTAAGTCTTACCATCTGTTTTTCCATGGAGCATAGGGAAAATAAAGAAAACAGAATATAACACTTTGAAAGAAACCAAATTTTAATCTAGTTCTCTAGCTAAATACTAGTTTCGGAATTTGATTCCCGTGGGAGACAATCATGCCGTTTTTATATACATCGTGACAAAACAAATCAGAAATTATTTCCATGGAATTCTCGATTATATCACCAGAAAATTGAACTATTCAATGCAATTAACTAGTATTAACAAAACTAGTATTATTCAAAACCTGGCAAATATAAATTCATCACTGTTCAAAATGAATAATTTGGTTCAGTCTCTAATTTTTTCAAAGATTGATGTAGATTGATTTGGAGTTAGCTCCAAACATGGATATTGTTGCTAGTGAATATTGGTACGGTCCTGTCTAGGTGACTGACGACGTGAATCTGATAGCTTTCGACTGTTAAATATATTGATTTAAAAAAATCCATAGGATGAAAAATGAGACGTTGAATTGAACAACCACATTAAACAACGTGACTTTCATAGGAGGAAGTCTAGGCCGGTTCCAAAAAACTGCACAATTTATGAAAGAAATATTTGATGCAGACGTCATATTGCATTGGATTTTTCAAAAATTGTTACACAGAAACTGGCTCCGAAGAAATTTACTGTAAACTAAATTTTGACAGTTCAAAAAAAAAAGTTCACCCTATAGTTGAACAATATCAACTATTTTCAAACAAACAATGAAGAACATGTGAAAATTTCAGAAAAATTGCCTTGAAATAAAAATTTTAACGGCTTTCTTCCCAGTTAAGAACGTTTCAGAAAAGTGAGACAGATTGAGAAAACAAACAAATATGGCCTTTGCACGAGAGGCCTTTAAACAATACCATAATCCCAAACTAGTGTTATGTTCGTAAATGCATTTGAAAACCTGTCACCAAAATTTATGAAATGTCAGTTTGACGTCAAGCATGACATTTAGATTTAATCAAATTTAGTCAGTCTAACTGACCGACAGGTGATATTTTCATACTACATTGTCCATGATGTAGTTTTTCAACTGTATTTATTTGTTTACCAAATTACAACTTGAACGAACACAAGTGTTTTTTTTATGTTACGGTATTGAAACTTTCCATACTAAAACGTAAATTTCAAGAAATTACCATGAAAGAATCAAAAACTAGTCATATGATTTACCACCTGTTTTAGGAGGATTCTCATAATACTTTCCTAGTGTAGTATTGTAATCGATAAAAGGCAAACAATTACTGATTATCCTTCAAAAACAGATAGCAAATGAGACAAATTATCTTGAAACCTACTATAGAAGGATAATCAAATACAATCTAATAACCTTTATAGCAAGGAAATAGCGACTTTGTAACTCTTTTTCAACGAGACTGTTTCGGAGTTCAAGTAGTTCAATATTTCCTACCCTTCAGTGAAAAATATTTTTTTCGTAATTACGATAATATAAGCATTTTGAAGACGTCTCAGAACAGTGTCGCCATAACACGCGATACATTTCAGTTATGACAAGAGCAAATATTTATTCAAGGTCCATGTTCAAATTTGCGAGTTTACGAATAAAGGGTTTCATGGCTTTCGGGAAAAACAAATGTAAGAATTTCCATATATAGGTCAAATGTATCCCAAAAAGAAAATTAGAATAAGGGAACAAAATACACAATATTATATCAGAATGATAGTTTCAAATTGCATAGCCCAATATCCAAAACTGACGTAGTGTTTCATTATTTATTTCAATCATCGAGATTTTCAAGTAAGCGTTGGTCACAAAACAAACGCAGTTGAGGCTGTTTTGGTTGGTTTTCGGGTTCTACCGTGGTCTTATTTGGTTACAATCTCAATTGCAACTGCTGCAACCATCTTCAGTGGCGTTGTGAGTTGTTACAACAATTAATTGTAACCAAAGAAGACTACGGCAAAACCCGGAAAACAACCAAAACATTGACGCCAGCCGTGAAAGCGCACATTCCTATATCAGTTGGGACTTTTGTAACGTCAGCAAAATCGTTTATAATTCAACAAATATGTTTAAAGTGTTGAAAAAAGTAGAAGTCATTACTTTCTGCAGGAGTTGACTATTTATTTTCATCATTTTACCAAGTTGATAGTTATTTCTCAGTTATAACCAACAACTATTATTTTTACTGAAATCCACTACAACTAATGTTTTTTCAAATACAGTACAAAGAAAAATATTTTGGCATATTCGTTGAACATTTAAGAAAACTTTGAAAATTTACTAGCAAAATGCTTCAGTATTATGTGATATCATTCCATTATTAAAGATTTTACCTAATTTTCAATATTCTTCAAATATTGAAAAACAGTCAAATTTTTGGTGTAAAAGTATTGTCCCGAAAACCATGAAGTAGCGTTATTAGTCAATAAGTATTGTTCCACAAATAAAACTGGCACAACACGCGGATTAATTTTTGAACAAAAGAAAAACAAATAAAAATGATATTAAGGCGGGTGTGTTATTAAAACGAGTTTGAAAGCGGCAACAATTTTTCCTTCAATCGATCATTTCATTTCATTCGATAGTCAGTAACTTTTATTTCATTAACTAATTCCAGTAACTAATTTTCCATTATTTGCCAAATCGATTCGACATATTCTGGATATAGATGCTGCATCCAGAGAACTAACAATATTTTCAGAAGTTCTCTAAGGATTTTGATATCTAAAACACTCCTTAGTCGTCTTCCAAAATCATTCGACAATAATCGATTTCGTTTGAGTCTCAAGTCATTCACATTCATTTCCTTTCATGAGAAACAATCAGCTTCTTTTACCACGTCTAGCTTTTGGAACTGTCTGGCACAAAACTGTGGCCAGCTTGCTCTGAACTTTTTTTAACGTCATGAAAAGCACGAAGGCCTAATAAATTTCTTATTCTAAACGTTGTCATTCATACCATTCATTTTGGATACAGATAACTTGACTAGACGGTTCACCAACCTTTGAAACTACAGTTGTACATGTACATGTACATGTACATGTACCTCTATCATGGTTTTCTTGAAGCTCCTCATTGCTATTAAAGAAAGTTACTATTTCAGAATACCTACAGGATTTGGGATGATTCATTTTTAAGAATCACTAAGAGACTCTTCTGCTACTATGTGTCAATATCCTTCTTGAAAACTTTAACTTTCCAAGTTCTAGTTTGACACCACATGGTGACTCCGTAGAAGGGAGTAGGTGGTATCTATCTTGGTCTCTTGGTACATGAGCGAAATACTTTTTTTTCCGAGTAAAGACAAAATCAGTTAGCTTTCTGTATCAAAGTTACAGTATGAATACACAGAAAGACATTGGTCATTGTATGTATGCCACAACGGTTTAGGTTTGTGCAGAATTTGGTGTTGCAGTTTTTGCCATCTCTAGGTCTGGCAACTATGTCAAGCTAGATCAAGTTGAACTTTCGAGGTTCTTTCTACCGGTTCAGAATAACAATCTAGATACTAAACCATTCGGTGCCACTAGTTTAGAACTGGTTATGGAAATTGGAATTTGCTTGCCCATCAAAAGAATATGTTTCCCGTTGTTTGTAAACTGAAACAAAATCATGTCGTAGATTCTATATGCTCTCTTTAAAGTTCTTGCCAATGACGATTCATGACTCTATTGGCAAGAAACGGGCAAACATTATTGATTCAAAGGTGTGCCATTCGGTCTCAACAATGCCCCAACTACTTTTTAACGTTTCATTGACTTCTTTGATAAAAAGTTTTGTACAGTCACAAATCAATATGTTTTTTGGCTATTGAAGGCAATGAAATAACGTTCTGGAAAAACAGTTGTAGCTTTCATGCCCGTGTTATTAATTGAAACTCCTCTGTCCAAGCTGCATGTTCTGTGATAACTTACCAGGTTTTTTTATAACAATTTTAGCCTGTTTCGCTGTGTAGGGCGCGATCCAAGGCGAGTTTATAGACAAAGTAGTGAAAAATAGAAGTGTCAGAATAGGAGAAAAAACATAAGCAATACGAGTGCATTAAATCACTGTGTTTCGAATAGAGAAAAATTTCAAACAAATGTGCCGAAGAGTTATGCAGTGCTCTTTTAGAGAGAAAAATACTTTTGTATGTGGATAATTGTCGTTAACTACAACCTCATATCGTACAATAAAAATATGGACAATATGCTACTTGGGTTTTGGAAAAAAAAAATAACAGTAGACACATCGAGGGGGTTGGGAGTCGTTTCAAGCGTAACCGGCGGGATTTTGGGATTCGTCAGGCTCTAGGGGCTTAAACTCAGTCACAAAAATTCACCGTCGGTTCTCGCTATCAAGAGGTCTTTATTGGGTATTTTTTATCATTCAAAGGAAAATTCCATGCAAAACACAAGTGGCAGTTAGTAACATTTTCAGACAGGACTGTTACTGGAACGCATTCCAACTAAAATGTACTCGAATTAGTACAAATTCCAGCAACAAAATGAAAAGAACATGGTTTTGGATTTCTCCCATGATAACAACATAGGTTTTTTAACGTTTTCAAGACGTTAGTATTTCTTAAAACCTGTGAGTAAAATGAGTTTATTGAGACATTACTCTTTTACTTAGCTCTATATTTAAAAGAGCTGACGTTATGTAAATAAATCTATTGTAAAACATGGTGATAAGCAAACAACTGTCACTAAATTACCGAAGCAATTTCAAGGAGAAAATCTGACTTGCAAACGAAAAGGAACAGATTTCGGCAACGTCAACTTTTTTTTAGATCACGATTTGAGCTTCCTAAATTTTCTTTCTCAGTGATGAAATCCTATCACAATGACCTTTGCACTCACAGTGTATGTGTATAGATTTCATTTTTATGTTGGATTCGTTGAATGAAGCCGGCTATTTATAAGGTTTGACATGATTACAGTTATAATAATGAATATTGAATGTAATATAATGACAAAAATAGTTCCAATATATGTGGTTGACACATTCTTCTTCAATGAATCTGAATTATGTACAATATCATGTACGAGGTTATGAACTCAGATAATTAACTTTCTTAACTATTGTGGTAAATGTGCTGATCTTATCTTCTACGACACCGAATATGGTTAATACGCTCTCTGAGGAAGGTCTTTATAGTTCATTTAGTTTGCCTAACATACATTTTATCATTAACTTCATGATTCTCAGAGCTTAAAAGTTTGCACCATCTTGGCTTTCAGGCTGTCTAGAATTTGTAGTGCACAAGAAGATTTATGAGCTACTTCAACGCCAGTTTTTTATATTAGTTCATAGAGAATATCAACAAACTTTGAATTACTTTTCTGGAAAGTAAGTTGAATGAATAAAGTTATAATGCTGTAACTTCTTTCGGACTGTTTATTGAGATACTAAGAGATTCGTTTTATTACTGAATATAATTCTTTAGCATTGCAAATATATTTTGAATACGTTATCACGTAAGAAGTCGCGTTCAACATAAAAGTAGAGATAAGTAATATTTTGAAACGTCTTGTTGATTTCACCAGTACTCCACTGAGTAATTTTATCAGTATGTTAATATCTGATAGAGAAATGGATCTGATAGAAAAAATAGAAATGCAAATGTTATGGAGACAGATCTTCTGATATTTAATTGAAAACGATATATTTTTAGGACAGATTAGCTTCTGAGAAAAATCAACTACCCCTATGAATGTTTTTACGACTTCTCATAGTGACAAGAGCAGAAGTCTCTCATCCGTAATTTCAATTGAGAAATTATTGTTTTGTGCTCACCCCATCCTTTGGCGCCCAACGTGGGGCAAATCGAAATCCTAATAGTGATCTAGCAGAACAATCAGCATTCATCACTCGTACAAAATCATAGTTACAATTTACAAAAAAGTGCTCATATCAATGAACGATTTGTTGTTGATTTTCCAGGAACAACTGGGCAACGAATCATGCAGTGATATACGAAACGAGGCTTGGTCTTATTAATGCCCCGCTATGAACCCAAATCAAGTATGCAATAAGAACAATGGTGAAAGATGTTTTATTCTATGTATAAGATAATATTTTTGCCGTTATTCACTATAACAACGCACATTTTCAATTTGTAATTTTCAAGATGATTTTAACATTTGACTCATTTTAACTCTACAGGGTGTCCCATATAAAACTCAGCGGGCAAATACATGGAAAATTAAAGAGAATATCCATATTTCGTGAAAGCAGATGATTTCGATGTTAAAGGGGCCTATTATTTACGTAGAGATCCAGCACTAGGCGTCGTTCGTTAGGGCATCGTGACACCGATGCCAATTTTGTTGCATGGTAACCCAGATTTTTCATTTGTTTTTGGATTCTGCATCAAATTCTGAATTCAACTATATAGCACACTTGTAGTTTCCCTTGAATACTGATGAAAAAAGGCAATTTCCAAATACAGAAAAGTTGGATATTATATGTATTTATGGAGAAGCAAAAAGTATTTCAATACGCTAACTGGTTTCCTGACAGAAGATTACCGTCAGTTTAGCCCAATCTTTGGCATAAAATGGATGTTTCAATGAACTGAAGCGGAAAAAACAAAAAAGGGCTACATTGGAACCACATAGCTCTACCAGACAAGTAGCAGTGACATTTCGAAATCGTGAATACAACGTATTTTGTCAAAAAACAAATTCCATTCATACAAAGTACATCTGGTTCAAAGAACTACGTCCAGGTAATAATCCATGTTTTATTTTAAATAACTATAATCTATTCCCATATTCGGGAGATTCTGGTAGAAGAATGTACTTCATTGCATGGTTGTCCACTCGTATTTACGATGATGATCACTTTCTGAACAAAATATTATGGAGTGATGAAAGCTATAACAACGGTCTAATAAAAAAACATAATTGTCACTATTGGTGAATCCTCATTGGATGCAAAAAACGCAGGCAAATCTCTGGAAAATAGAGCTTGCACACGTTGCATGTGATAGGGATATAGCTGCTGGGCTCTTAAAATCTGCCACACTGTGACATGGGTAATATTCAGTTCTTCTGCTATTTTACGAGTACTGGTATGAGGATTTACTTCAATCTCATTTGAAACAGCTTCTTCAATTTGAACTGTTCGTACCGTTGCAGGTCTCACAATGACAACCGTCGATCTTTCAAAGCTGCCTGTTTCAGAAAGTCGTGCATGGAGATGTACAAAAGTTCTTCTATTAGGCACTACACGCTGAGGTAATCTTTCATGGTAAATGCGTCTTGCAGCATTCGAGTTTCCGTGAGCCATTCCATAACAGAAATCTATATATCTGCCATCTCACTGTTAGTAAATTGAACCACGTTTTACAAAAATGGTTAGGAAAATAACCACTAAACACACTTTTCATAACAATTATAAACTAAAAGCTTATAAAGTTGACAACAACTATCAAGTTGTTTATTAAATGTTGCAATCGTTTTCCAAGGCAATCCTTGATTATTATTTATG
>WOGP01006718.1:0-12203 GCA_015342065.1 Leptinotarsa undecemlineata | reverse complement strand
ATAAGATAGAGGCGAAATAATGTGACGTAACACCTTCTTCAAAATAAATAACAAAATCTCATCTTGCCCCGACGAGGCTTCATTCTTCAATTTATTCGACATCAACTGTAATAATTCAGGTTCTGAAAAAGGTGCTAGAAACAGGGACTCATTGAACCCGATTATTTCAGGTTCGGGAAGTTGAGCTGTCCTTTGAGGCCTATGTTCATTGAGAAGTTTGATTGGCATATTTCTGAAATACTCATTAAATAAATTACTGATTCTCTCTGGGTCTTCAACAGATTCATTTTCATGCGAGATAAAGATATTATTAAAGGAATATTCTCTTGTACGTTTGGTCAAATCAGATACTACATTCCAAGGCATTTTTCCAGGAATGTTAAATAAAATATTTTACTTTAGTAGTAGGAGCGCTTAGTTTTTGTTATTAACAATTCATGTTGCTTCTTTGCAGATGCATAAGCTTCGTTCAGGACGGAAAAACTACATTTTAATAGAAATAAATCCTTCAGTTTAATGCTCGACTTCCTAACATTATCATCAATCCACAATTTATTGAAATTTATTGAACCATAATGCCTTCTAAGCGGAAAACAGATGTTGAAGTGATAAACAAAAATGTCGTTGAAAATATTACATGCGTCTTCGACATTGGAAAAATGGTACACGTCATTCCAAGACTGTCTCCCTGATTATTGAATGAATCTATTTACCTTATTAGCACTGAAGCTTCTGCGGGGTTGTGGTACCACCCTCTTTGTGGTGAGACAGTCTCAACATATTCAAATAACACAGTTCGATGATCAGAAATTTTATTGTTCAGAACACATTCAGTAGGGTTAGATATATCAGTATAGATTTGATCTATAATGGTTTCAGAATGGGAGGTTATGCGTGTTGGCCATTCGACCACCTGACGTAAAATAAAACCTGACAAAAGAGTTGTCAAACTACGATAGGCATTAGCATCCCTAAAGTTTTCAGATGCATCAGTATTAGAATCACCAGTTGGAATAATATTTTTACCAGGCATACAAAAAAAAATCTAAGACACTTATCAAATTTTCACAAAAAATATTAAAATTTCTTTCCGAGATCTGTAACAGACTAGCACCACAACAGACAAACCCTTGTAATTTTCACAGTGCAACCCACATATCTCAAAATGTTTTTCAGATCAAAATTCATTCAATTTGATATCTTAGCAATTCAACTCATCGAGAGCAAAAAGTGCAACACCACCATTATGATAAAAAGTTCTACTAAAATTACTTATAAGTGTATAAACCTCCTATGTGTTTGAAGTTTGTTTCAGCCGAATTCATGTGAGTTTCAGTTAAACAAATGAAACCAAACTTACAATCTAGAACATGATTTTCAATTTGATTTATAGTAGAACTATTCAAACTGCATACATTGAGTAGAAATAGGTCTGCATAAAACATTAGTTTGGTGTATGATTTCGCGAGCAAGTGTTGGTTCTCAGTGAATCTGAAAATGAGATCAGTTTGAAGTCTAGTTAAGAAATTTTTATACTCACCGGAGTCGCCTGACAGAGACTCTCGGGGGTGGTCTTTGGTGTTGTTTCGTTGGCCTCGTGTGTTTGTCCCTCTCTCGGAATCTGATGTCATCCCTGTTCAGTGCGTTATGTAGATCGCTTAGCGATGAATTGTCGTGTTCTCGAATTCGGTCAAACGTGTCCTTTGCGTGTTTTATCATGAATGTATGTAGTGTATGTTCAGGTGAGGTTACATACGCGTTCATAAACGACTGGATCTGTCTTCTGTATGTCGCTGCGTACTGGCCCCAGGCAGTGCAGGCATACAGTATTTTCGGCAATTTTACGGCCTTTATCATCAGCAGCTTCACTTTCATTCCCATGTTGTTTGTTCGACCTATTTTTGGTAATTGGTTTTGTCGGGCAGATCTTGCCATTTCTATTATCTGCCATACGTGAGACCTGAATGTTACTTTTTTGTCTAGGTTGACCCCCAAGTATCTAGCTTAGTTGGTCCACGGAATCTCTTGTCCATTGATGATCAAGAAAGATTGCAGTTGCATTGGGTTTGTTTTAAGTAGTCAATTGCTCTGAAGTTTAAGCTTTTTTTGGTTCGTGTTCTCTCCAGCTGAATCGATACTTGTTTCAAAAATCGATAGTTCAAAACACACTTCTGTTTGAGTGAATTTTATAGCCTACATTTACTGTATCATCATGGAGTATCTACAAAAAAAAACACTTCAGATCGTATATCTACGGCATTCCACCCCGAAGAACTTTTATTGTTTGATTGAATGTAATAGCATTTTTTTGTTCGAATGTCAATACGAAATGAATTATTTAACGCTACATTGAACTCGACGAAGTCTCGCAGATCCAGCAATGAAATCCGTGTTTGTGTAGCAGAACGCATCGGATGGATAACGGGTCCCACAGTAAAAACCTTTCAGCTCCGAAATTAAATCAGAACTAGATTCGGGATTCTGGGTACCGAATACATTCAGACCAAAGTAATTCCTTTATTCCATTAGGTATTCTCGCTGGTTATTACTGGGTTGGGTAATAGTAATGATAATAGTAATTGTGGCTACAGTAACTGGATACTTTCTATTTAATTTAATCCTGCAAAGTGGATGAGATTACTTGACTTTGACTTTGTTATGTCCACTGATATTTTCCACCATCACTAAACTTACAAAGTACTACTATTTCACTTCGAAAACAAGAACTTTTTCAAAAACATCACGTACGGATTCTCCTGAAAAAGTGATGATGTTTTTTACAAAACGAATTATTTGAACCTCCAAATCTGCCTTTCTTAAAGTAGGATGGGTTGGGTTAGGTTCGAAGAAAAATGGTCTATTCGACCCTCCACTGAAACACACGGGGATTCATTGTCACCCACACACATACAAACACAATCAAATGCAACCAGTTTCCCAACAAAGTGAGTAATTTTATTCGAGACTGACTTGGCAGATCAATTGGTGAAAGTAGGCGCAGAGAATTTGGTCTGTTGTTTCATCATCTAAGAAAAAAAGTTCAATGCTTCCATAAAAGCATTTCTACAACATTTCACGTTCTTGTCTTAGTCTTTGTCTTTGAATTGTGACCTTGAAAGTTCGCAACTTTTAACTTTTCTGAGAGGACTGAGACTAGGACCAGTAAGACAACGTCAATAATGTGCATGTCCACAAACATAAAACTAACCTCATCTACAACAACAAATAGGTACGGGTTGTTGAGTTGTCTCTTCATATAGACGAAAATGCAATAGAAAATGCATGGATAACAATTTCAGAAATTATGAAATATTCAGGTAAGATTAGACATGAAGGTATATATATAACATTTTCAATTAATTCATTTATGTCCAGTGGAAGAAAGTACTGACCGCTGGAAATCCACAAAAGTGAAATATGTGAGAGAAAAGAGAGCTCTGCGGGGCATACTATCAGGATCTGGAGCATACAATCAATAGAGTGGCTGTAACAAAGAATGTTTATCACCTTCGAATGAATAGACAAACCAGTAAAAAAGTATGATGTATCGTTAGAAAACCTGGTAGCAAGTTGCACGTCAGTGGGAAATACCATAACTGAATTTTTTAATTCAGAGAAACAAAATAACAAAGAAGATTATCATTTTGCACTCAGTATGGCAGAATCTTTAAGTCACATGAAGAACAGTAAGAAATAGCTAGCATTGAAGGCAAAAATAATTGTGATGATTGCAGATGAGTCTGGTAATTTTTTTTCTTATGAGTGGAAGAAACATTTTGTTTTATCTATTTGTTGTTTTGTACAAGTTTTTGTTTCATCATTTTTAGAAAGACAAGCACTGTCTTCCATCAGTCCAAATCTCTTCATATAATGACCCCGACACGACAGTTATCTATGAGTAGGCTTATTTGGAAAAGTAGCTCATCCCTGCTTTATTCTGACAATTTTTTCGTTCACATTTTTCGAAGAATGTATCGGTGTCTTGGAATGAGCCATCTCTGGTAGATTTTGCCAGAAGTCTTCAAGTCTATTTGCAATCCGGGAGTAGATAACGGGTACTTGTGGAACCCTTTGGAGCAAAGAGGTGCCAGTTATCAGTGTCATTGGAGGAACATCAAAAAGCGTCTCGAAAACGTTCAAAGCGACAAAAAGCAACGAAGAAACGTTTAAAAGCATTCGAAACCTTCAACGGCTCCTTTGAGGGTGTCTAGATGGTTTTTCATGCTTTTTAACATTTTTCTTATGCTTTTTGAGACTTTTCAACATAATCTAGGAGTTTTTCCAAGTTATTAGTTGATGTTTTTCAGCGTTTTTGGACGTTTTCTAGACGATCTGTGATGTTCGAAGACTTTTTCTAGATACTCCCCTGATGCCGCTGGTAGCTCATTGCCGCTTCTAGGCATTTTCTAGATACTTCTCAATGTTTTCTAGGCGTTTCCGACGTTCTCTAGATGTTTTGCCGACCATGCTGACAGCTGACACCCAACTTCAAAGTGCCAATAGGTACTCTTCATCTACTTTGCGATATTTATTGTTTCTTTGACAAAGCTTGAAGTGACAGTTTCATTACATACCAGGGCAGTACGACCAGAAATCTAGTTCTAGACGTAACCTCCATTTGTGCGAGAAAACCCAAATTTGCATACCGGGCGCAGAAGCCCTTCGTACTTACCGAATGGACAGAATCAACACAGAAGGTATGGGAGTACCAAAAAGTATCAAACTAGAATAGAACAGGAAACGGGTATACCCCGTTTCCTGTTCTATCAGAATGACCATTCAAGAAGAGAACAGAAGGTCTCTTTCGAAGAAGCATAAATTGGCTCAGGAGATCTGCTAATCACTGGTTACCTCACTTTTGCTGTAGGGAATCTAACGAGGAAACAGAGATTTATGCGATAATGAAGTACCAAATATAGAGTATAAACTCTTCGAAATCAGTGTCTTAAAAATACAAGGGAAAACGTAATAAGTCCATCAGGCACAAATGTTTTTCAGATTCGAAATATGCAATCAGGAGCAACAATTAATAAGCGATTATTCTAACTCATGGTGGAACTAGTAAGACTCAGTAAGGTTATCAACGGTCCTTTGATAAGTTCGATATCGCTGTCAAACAATATTTCTTGGTATGAAGGAGAAGAAATAAAGGTTGAGAGAGAACGAAAAGAGTTACTTCATTACAGAAAATCAAAGACTCAAGAATTTACATATTTTACCAGATTAAATATGCTGCTTTGATATATTTTCTTTACCGGCGGTCGGTGGCTGAACTTTTAAATCGAGAACTCATATATCTTGATTATATTTCAGGAAAAATATTGCAAAACATCCTGAAAAACCTTTGAGCCAGACCTGAAAACTGATTTAGGCCGCTTGGATTCTGAAATGAGAAATATTATAGACTAGAAGGATAGAATAAAAATCTGACATAAATGAGACAATAACCTGGAAATCATTAAAAGTACAAGAAAATTAGATGAATGCGAATTAAATTTAGAAAAGACTGATGGTAGAGAAAATGCGATGATGTCGAAAGAGCCCACGTAAAAGGTCAACTTTATAAGTGACTTCAGATAAACTACCGGTTTCAATAAATAATCTGAGAATACAAATCGAGAAGAACAGTGAATCAAGAGAGAAGACTTTCTACATTGGAAGATTTTTCTCAAAACTTTAGCGTTCTATAGTTCGAATGTCAGGTAGGTACGTCTGGATATAATCAAATGAATGTTTTTGAGAACTGAAATAGATAATTGTGTCACTTCAAACTTGTGTGTGACTTTTGTGTGAGAACCAGAAGCTTTTTTATCATTGGAATTCTCTGAGATGCGATTTTGTAGGTCTAGTCGAGAGAAAATTTCTGGGACTCAGAATCATCACAATATTGAACGAAAGTCATTTTTCTTGTCGAAGGAAATCATCGACTAGAGGGTTTGTCCATTCTACACTTCTATGGAGCTCTCCATAACAATTTTCATTACAATACTTCTCATCACAAACCATAAACTAGAGCCCGAGGTGAGTTGGATGTGTGTCCTGCTGAAATGAAAAGTTGTTACAGTTCCGGATAACCTTGCACACAAACTTATTATACGTTCCGCAGAGGAGGAACGGGAAAGGACAGAAAAAGGTTTCATTTGTGTACTGATAGCGCCCATTACCGTTGATTGCGAGATCGGACAGGCGAAGAGAAACTGCGATTATCTTTGCGAATCTGTTTTGTACGGAGAGGAGACCGACCGAACGACTGAAACTTCCCATTGCATCCTATGTCCACTCGTCCTTATTACCCAGTTTACCGTCTCAGACTATTATTAGTGACATACGGCTTTCCTGTCCATTACTGATTCCGGCATATATGGGATGTCTTAACATGTTTCCACAGAAAATATACATTTCATTCGAAAAGTAATCAGAAAATAATTACTACTCAGTAGAGGCGATGTCATAATACCCTATGAATATACCATTTATGGGATCTATAAATAACTTGAATGAAAGATAAACGAGGCTGTTCTGAAAAGAACAAACCCCGATTCAGAAATATCAGAAATGAAGGTTCATCTTTGATATTCGAGTTTAGATTCTTTTTTTGATCGCACAGAGAACTGTAATAACTGCCATTGCGATAGTTATCGTAAAATATTATTTCATTTATAGAGATCAAGGTCGATAATCCGTTGCTTCGGTATCGATATTTTTCCAGTTGAAAAAGCGCTGAACTACTTTATAACTGTCGGACCTTTGGGCGGGGCGTCCTTGTGGTCATGTACAAGTTGGGCTAGACCAAACAAATGTATATATTACATCCTTCCGATGATCATACGCTTGGAAAACTTAAAAACCGCTGAGATGAGGCATTTGTGACTAGCGTTGCTGACGTGAGGGCTTGAAAGATTTTGGGTGAGACAGAAAAAGTCAGTCACCGGATCTCGTCGAGACGAGATCTGGGGTATCATTCTTAGCCTTCGAGGCTGAGGGAGGTGGCCTAAATAGGGGAGTCAATTTGTTTGTGAGCCCGTGGTGCGAAATTTGAGAAAAATCGGCGTAGTGAAATCGTAAGTCGGTATTGGGTACTGGGGAGTTTAAAATAAAAGTGTTGGTGTTGAAGACACACAGGGTCAACGGAACCTATGGTTGACCACGTACCACCCAAAGAGGCGTTATATGAGCATTTGTTTTTTTACTAACTAGTTGATATTGAGAGAGAGTTCACATATTATTTTGTCTGAGTCCACTTTCTGACTGCAGAGAAGTTATATATTGTTGATTTCTATGTCCTTATTGTTTAGCTAGAGTTCATAATACGATTACAAAAAATGGCGAAAATTCGAAGTTCACGACTCTCGCTAAAGTGAAAGTGAAACTAAAAGTATTTTGTATTGATTTGGTGCATGTGTAGTTATTCAACAGGTTAAATCGATAGTAAATAGCAGGGTCAAATTGGCGGCCTTTCCTTTGTTTCTTTTATTTTATAGAATTTTACAATTTTTCTGTTATGAAATTTTACACGTGGTTTTTTCATGCTGTTCGTGGAATCGTTGTTTTACTGATTATACTTCATTTCTGAAATCTTGGACTGAGAAAAACACCCTACTCGTAGAGTAGAGTGAGGTGAAGTCAAGAGAACAAAAACAAATAAGAGATTTTTGTCAATCTATCGAGAAAGGAATAGTGAATGAAAAGCATTTTCATTAAGAATATAATTCAGTTTAGGAACCACATAATGAGAAAGAATACAATAAGTAGGTATACCAAATGATCAGATCTGCATCCGGTGACAGCAGCTGCCAAAATTGATTGAAAAAAAGATGAAAATCAATAAGAAAGGATCATTTATAACAAAGCATTTTTGTGGGGCAAAATGTCGTCGCCTTCACTTTTAAGCTTGTCCTTTTCAGGACAGTTCAGTGGCCTAGCAACACTGATGATATATAATGGGTCGAAATACCTCTGTCTGGTGTTGCATCACAAGTTCAACTATTCACTGCTAAGATTAGAAGATGAAAATCCGCGTAATCAATAAGTTATAGGGTTTGCTATGCAACACTTTAAGCGATACCAATGCAGAAGTGCGTAGAGTAGAGCGCAGAATGGCTCCTCTCAGTCGTAGACTGCCTGGTTTGATATTGCTTCATGACCACTTTGGGTCTCATTTGTATGAACGTGGCGTTACAACCAATGTACATTCAGAAAGATCAAAGTTCTATATTAGACATTGAATGGTTTATAATTAATACTTGCGTCGAATTGTAGAATATAGAAACATAGATACTCTATTTAGATTACTAGACATCAGGTTCCTTCCACCACCAGTAAAAGTAACATAACGTTGATGACTTGGTTTTGGATGATGATGGGTAATTTCTCAATATACCCGTCAATTTAGCTCTACATTTATCTGCTTCACTCAGAGATTTCCTGCAAATGCCTTACGATTGTTCTTGTCCGACGGTAAAATCGAAGCTATTAAGTCGATCATGCAAGACTTGTGATCTTTATCATGCTTCCGTCAAGTCACTAAATTTTCACATCGAGAAGATCTGGAAAAAAGTAAACACGAACACTAATTTCAAAGTTAGGCCTGTAAAAGTCGCTGCTCGTCGTGCTAATGAACTGATGTGCATGATTAAAAATTTAGATCATGATGTTGAATGGCTTGATGAGAACGACGTAGACATTCAAAAATCGGATGAAAGTGAGCAGACACATAGCATTAAGCAGCAAACATGCAATGTCATTGAAAATTCAGAATCATGGATTTGGGTGTCATGGACTGGAGACTGTTGATTGTTGAATACTGTGTCAATGTAGTTTGCTGCTCATGAGTCAATAATAATTGAAAGATAATCGATAATTGAAAGGCAATTGCGGTTGACAATATTTACCTGGACATGGGAGGGAGATAATAGATAGATCTTCCTAGTGAAGATCATTCATTGGGGATTTTGGGGATGGGATGGGAAACAGCGGTAAAGACACTGGTATATTTTGATAGTGACTACTTAGAGGTTGTCTTAGAGACATAGGTGTGATGTGTGAGTTAAAAAAACTTGTTTCATCAACATTATGTTTTGGGTGAGCTACAAGATCCCATTGGGGGGTTATAACTTGTACCTATGCAATTTTCAGTCATAACCAGTGGGGCTAAATGTATTTTGAAAACATGGTACCTATACTTTTCTCAGAATTTATGAATATTAATTTTACTCCAATTTTAACTAAAATTTCCACCTGTATTTGTATGAAGATGTAATCTTGACCAACTGCCAACTATTCCTATTATCCATTCGGGTCTATTATGGAGTTTGCCTGCTTAAACTGTTATTCGCGACCGATGTACGCTCTTCCCGTCCATTAACGATTCCGGCATAAATAGAGTAGGCAGGAAATTTATGACCACTGCCTATGTTTATGTGTCAGTGTGGCGTAGCACAGTGTCAGGCCGAAAGGATGGCTCACAAAATCAATACGACGCGCGTTGTTAGTGTGTTATAAGGGCGTTTCTTCTCATTATTTCCATAATTTATTTGATATGATGCCGCTCGATTCCGGGAAACGGGATTGTTTGGTAGAGATTCTTGATCAATTACTTCTATTTTTGTGCCTAGGTCTCTCTTGAGAAAAACAATATTCGTTTACTAGTCTTCTACAGATTTCAGTGGTACGACACATTTTCATATATAATAATAATAATGATTGCTTTTATTGACAAAATGCATTACAACATATAGAAGATATTATAAAAAAAACAGGCAGTTCTTAAATGATATCCTACATTTTTGTCAAAAGGCAGAATTGAGGTTCTGAAATAAATGTAGTTTTATAATTTGTTTCTCCGAAACATTTTCGCAACTATTATAAAATACGATATTGCTGATTGGGATATCGATATCTATCATTGTTTCGGAGTAACACAATGTTTTTCAAAGTGAAAATTTTAGAAAAGATGCTGTTACTTTTTTTCTGTCAATTTTTTCATTCTATGAAAACATTTCCAAAACACTTTTTCACGTAGAATTCGAAAGTGCAGAAAACTCATTTTTTAAAATGAGAGATCAATATTTATTGATGGAAAACTATTTTTTATGAGCTACACTATATATATCTGCATATTTCAATAGAGTTCGGAATCACCTTCACGAAATTGTAGCACAATTGTTGTTCCGCTAGAGTCATCTTCAAAATGAGATGAGAGATTTTATGATTTTTCATGTAGACTTTGAAACGTACACTTTGATCAAGTAGGCTTTGGAAGACGCGAAGATAAAACAGCCAGTAGCTATGGCGAATCATAACGGAGTTGAAAAATATTGGTTGAACACTCTTGAAAAAAAGGGATAGTAGCGAAGCGACTCAACTGGTTAATTATCAGGAAAAAAAAACAGTTACGTAGAGAGTTTTCAGATATCGAACATCTTTGCCACTGTTTTATTTTGACTGTAATAATAGAAGTAGTTCCATTTTCAAATGAACGCCAATTTCCAACAAACAGAGAAACACTTCCAATCAACATCAAACACCCAACAAAGTTCGACAATACGTGCCTTTCTTGTGAATAATACAAACGATCGGTTTGGTGATGCGAAAACTCCACCAAACTCCTCCAAGTACGGCCCGTCGATTGGCAATTCGGAATTAGCGATACTCAAGAGTTTGGAAACCACAGATGTGGTGGACAACGTATTTTGACGCGGTTTTATAATTAAATCCAAGGCTGAATGTACAGAATAGGCCCAATTGGACACTTTCAACATGAAACTCCTGTTCAACATGAAAACTGATGGCTGCGTCTTAGGGTCAAATTAATGGTGGTCAATTTGAAAAGAAAAGGCCAAAATATGTATCAAATGAGGACAAGCTGTTGAAAGATGTAGCCGTTGTAGGAGCTGTTGAAAATAATCTTTAAAAATTTGAAAATATCAACAGGCCTAACTTAATGCTACAAGGATTTTCAAAAAACACAAATTCAAGCCATACAGGACCAGAGGAGTTAATCAGGCTAGACTATAGAATTTTGAACTTCGCATGGCTTTCGCTAGTGAATTTTGGGAAGTAGAAACCACGTGCGTGATTTTTCATTAAATTGTATTTGTATAGACAAAGCTTATGTGAGCAGGCCCGGCATTTTCAACCGTTACAATTCTTGGGTACAACAAAATCCTCATTCTATTGTGGAGCAAGGAAGTCAAGGAGGATTTGGATTCAGTGTTTTCAGGGCTAAAGTTTTCGATCCGTTTATGTAATGTTCATGTGATGTAATGTTCATGTAATTCCTGAGGAAAGGCTTTACCGAATAGGTTGAGAAATGAGTCATAAAAAATAGAGAATTTCTTTCCAACTTAAGACGAGGAATGACTTTAGGTCTATGATGGTTACTATCTTTCACTGACGAGTGGCTAAGGTGCCCGAAACCGGTCTGCAAGTATGACCGTTCCAAAATTGAAGGTCGACTCGTTTGAATGTATTGCCAATTGCACATGAAGGGAATCTTCTGTGAAGATTTTTCAGCACTGACGCCTGTCGGATATAATCCAACGTCATGGTATTAGTCAGTGGAGTAAACCTACTGTGTAGGTATATTCGAGACTGGCTTGAACGTTTGAAATTCATTTCTAAAGATGTGTTGACTACCTGTCTTCAAGCATAGCCCATTGACTAATGAGAAAATTGAAAATTTCGATAACATGATCGGCACATCTTCGGAAATATTTTCAGTAGAAATCAAAAAATTTATAATGGATTATAAGTGGAAAAAAGTTGAAAACCAGCCCTCATTCACATGTTCTGAATAAAATGAAATAGACTTCTATCTGAACCTGTCTATTAATATCATATAAGTCGTATGACGTGAAAGCCAATCATGAGATTAACCTACTTAGTTGTTTTAGGAAAAAAAATTATTCTTTTTTCAATGGAATAAATATTGCTGTAAACTTGTTCATTTGAATTTTTTTTCACTGAAATATATTATTTGTTAAATTTCATTTGACTGTTTTCAGAACATGTGAATCGACATTTTCACAAGTTATGGCAAATATACAGGGTGTAACTGAATAAGTGTAAATCATTTGAAAAGGTGGTTCCTCATCGAAAAAAACATAGGATCTTTCATATGAAGAAATTTCATTGGAGCATCCCTTGTAAAGATACAGCCCCTTAAAGGGGGTACATAAAATTTGTATAACAATTTTTTTCAC
>WOGP01006717.1:0-12203 GCA_015342065.1 Leptinotarsa undecemlineata | reverse complement strand
AAGAAATCAGTAAAAAAATTAGAAAATAAAAACTTGAAAATAAAATAAGTAAAAAAACAATATGTCGAACGGTTTATTGAAAAAAAATTATAATAATGTAGATGACACACAGAGTGGGCTAAATTGGACATTTCCAAAAGAAAACTCCTGTTTTCGAACAAGATAGATGAAAACTAATGGCTGCGTTTGAGAGTCCAATATTATGACGAACTCAATGGTGAAAACCGCATATTGATTTCTGTCATCGTTTCCGAGTTACCGCATTTTTTTCAAATATGTGCATTTTTGAAAAGTTGCCGTTTCTTTTTTCCTGTCGAAAATTTTTTGTTTCAATGATATCATTTCCAAAGAGAATTCAATGTTCTGAACAAATTTCTTTTTTGTAGAAATTATTCGAACGAGGGAAATTTCTTTTTAATGAGATATCGAAAGTTATTGACGAAAAACTATTTTTTAAGGAGATACACTTTATATTTCTGTATTTTTCAATAGAGTTCGAAATTACTTTTTTAAAATGTACGACACTTGATGTTTCGCTGGAGTTATTTTTGAAATAATACTAGTAATAATAATTTTCATTCCAGTCAGATCATATTTACACGATATTGGATCAGTCACAGAAATCATGTATTCATAAAATCAAGAGAAATGACAATATTGAAAGTTTTGAAGGTTATAATTATAACCAGGACATCCGAGTATCATAACTCACGTTATCTTTTTGCTCATGAATTCTGATATGTCATAATAACATTCATTACATAGAAAATTTTTAAGTTTTTTTTGCAAAAATTGACGCTATCTTCCTGACGGTTGGCTACCGACCGACCTAAAATAATTTGTTTTCAATCATAATCATCTCTAGACAACAAAAATGCAAAAAAAATTTTTCAAAATTCATTTTCTTCATATGTTTGAATCAATTTAATGAACAAATTACGTAAAAAATTCATATCCTATGTTTATACTGCCATTGTTCAATGTACAAACAGACATAGCTAAATATCAATTGAAAGAAAAATGTTATCAACAATTTTTGGATTTTTTATTTTGCAATATTAAAAAAAAATCATAATTTATGAACTTTTATCGCAGGATCGTATAAAGTATATATATATATATATATATATATCAGAAGGTCTACACGAAGTTTAAAATTTATAGGCCTATTATCTATACCTTTTATCAAATCATTTATGCCAACGGAGCTTGGGAAAGAATTTGTTAGTTAACAATTGAATAACTTTTTGAGAAATGATGTTAAAACTTTTTTTTGAACTATTGAAGTGCAAGTATTAACAATTGATTAGGCAAAGCCTACGGCGATGCCGATGATAGGTTCTAATCCAAACACATCGCTTGAAGTACCCTCCTTTGCAAGGGATTAATACAGTTCATTATCCACCTGGCTAGTGTAGGCAGGAAAAAAATTTCAAAGAAGATCAGTTTTTTTGGTAGGTTACTACCAACTTGGATTGCTCAGTGAAAGCAGGTCCAACCACACACACAAGACTGTTTTGTTAAAATGACTATATGCACTTTATAGAAATACGTGGAGAGCAGGTAGTCCCAGAGGTATTTTTATGACCACTATTGGTGTGGTTCTGACAGTACCGGAAATAACTAGGTAAGCCTGTTTCTGCACACCAGAGAGCTATGCCTCACAATTTTCACAATTATCGAATACATTTATTCAGGACTTAAGACCCACGAGCTTTTCCTTAAAACATTAAATCTGAATTGAATTATTATTTTCATTTATATTGTTGATGCCCTGTTTGGAATCTTTGGTGTAGTAATGGATATTACTGAAGTTTCATTCCAACAACGAAGGGTTATTTCAACACCTTGACACGTATTTCGATCTTCAGAGGAAGATTAAACGGTTTGATGTTGAAATAACGATTGGTCGTTGCGATAAAACTTCAGTAATATTTATATTGAAGTTGATGCTAAATATCAACAAGACTGCCATGAAAGGAGACATAACATGTCTAAGAATTAATTTCCTTTTTCAGAATACTATTAAAGATATACAGTGCAATCTTCTGCAATAAATGTGCAGAGGAAACTCGTCGTCCTTGCCTTAAACGCGAATGTCTTATCCAACAAAAGGATCAGTCGCGGGATACAATTGCTAGACAAGACGCCTTTCAATAGACCCTCTAACTGTATAAACGAACTCAATTTCGAGGAACAATACTATTATGAAAATCCAATAATAGCCACTTGTTTTCTCTAAGGACTTCAATATGGTATTAGCTTGGCGAAGGAGGATTTTATAGCGGGTTCAGATAAAGTGGGTTAATAAAATTTTAATGGATAACGTCAAGAGTTTTATGCTGAAGAATATTTTTATGCGCGGCTTCGTAAGTTCCCTCTGGAAAGTGCTGATATAATAAAAGTGAAATAGTGGAATGAAATATGATGTGAAGTTTTTGGCGTATTCAATCCACGGTACGAATTAATGGCCTCACTGTCTGGAAGTTTTTCAGCTGATAGCTAGGGATGTCAAAGACCAATTTGTATATCGAAATAGATCTCTTCTAGGCAAAAGATGTTCGAAATGTTTGATTACGTCTAGAATACAATAAGTTCATTGTATTGAGAGCTCTATGAGAAGTTATGGACAAAAAGTTCAGTGGATTTATAGATGCGTTGAAATTAGGATATCATCTGAAAGGATCAGATGAAAACAAAGTAGTTGAGTCGAGTTTTAAAAACTCATGTAGGATGATATTCCCAAACAAAAACGTTGAGGTACTTAAACGTGAGAATTACATGTTTGAACTATGAAATGACGGAGTATATAAAAACTCAACAAAATCGTTCGAAACGAATCGAAATATTTTTATGAATATCAAGAACTCTTAAGTAAAGAGTCAAGTAGAAAAAGTTCAAGAAATTATTGGATCAAAATTATGGAATCATTTACTGTATATCAAACCTCCTCTGCCAGAAACATTCAGCGGATATATTTCAGTGTTGAGATCAGGATTTCATGTAGATGGAAATGGATCAGTTGAAAAGTATTTCAAATACTCATTGGGGATGATATTCCCAAACAGTTCTTCAACATGTTTTCATTGGTTATTGATTTGAACCTAACCTCATTATGTTTTTATGTTTCCCCTAAGTTCAATTTATTTTTGAATACACTAATTGAAATATACTGTTTCATTTTTATTTTCTCATAATCAAGGTAATGTTATAACACTTTGGTTTTATTTCGGTATTGAATCAGTCCTGGAGTGGTGTTTTGATAAAAAAACACTCTAGTAGCAATATATGCAATATCCAGAGAAAGTAATAACATAATGTTTCTATGAGTGCCATCACATGTCGGAAACAGAGGAAACTAACTTGCAGATAAAGCAGTCCGTGAAACACTAAGAGACCAAAGCATATATTTTGAAGAGAAATTATGATACGGCGATCAAAGAGCTTACTTGATAAACTTATTGAAGGATTCACGGAATTCCAGATAGCAGAACTCTCAATAGAAACTATAACAAGTATAATCCACTATAAAACTGTGGTAAATTACACCTTAAATCAGATCACACCAAGTTGTTCTTACACGCCTTTGTACTGGTCACACCCGCTCCACTCACAGACACGGAAAAAAGAAGAAGTGAGAAGGTGCGATAGAAGTCTAATTCCAGTGACTATGAAATACTTTCTAGTTGTAAGTCGAAGATTCACAGTGCAGCGTTGAGCATTCAATCTAGACTGGCTTATTTTTACTTTTAGGCGACGACTGTAAAATTTCAAATCTAGTGAATGTTTTAAATGATATCGAACTTTTCGAATAACTTCAAGTATGTAACATAGATTTTAGCTATAATCATATCCACTCTTTTTTCTTTTTCCTTGTTTTCTGTATCTGTAATGATCAAATTTAATGTAACACGTTGCTAATGACACTTGCGATCGATGCAATTTTTTCTCGAATGAAGAAAAATATAAATAAACTCAAGAAAATGGTACAAAAGAACGAAATAAATATGATGAGGGATGACTTGGAACTCACAATTCAATGTGATTTCCTGTTTTACTGATGACTATGCAGCGGTGGCTCGTCAGAGGAGGCAAGGGAGGCTTAGCCTCCCCATAAAATTTGGGGCTATTCATCGCAATGAATTATAAGAAATTGACAAATAAATATAATTTTTTTTTATAAAAATGCTTGGGGATTATTTCTTTACCATAAATACATAATATTCCCGAAAAAACAGTATCACCCACTACGTAGTACGTACCACACTGTATCCTTCATCAACAAACCTCAAACGCACCACCCATGAACGAATAACAAAGAAACCATCAACCTGAAATAATAAATACTATACGTTGATACGTTGCAAGGAGACAAGCATCCAACCGACCAGCGACATACGTCTCGATTTGTAATTTCAATTGCAGTTTGATGAGTTGGACGAAATTAAAAAATCTGACGATATAGTCAATTGGTTGCTGACAAATAATTTTAAGTTTATATCTTATGATAATAAATTTTACATTATTAAAACTCTGGGAAGGCTTTAATCAAATTTGATTTCAATGAAAGCGTCAGATAATCGACAAAATAGAAGATTTAATATTAGTTGGTACGATAAATGGGATTGGTTACCCGGCTCCATTAAACAAAAAAATTTTTTTGTTGGCCCTGCGTTTTATTTTCCATACAAACCGAATACCAAACATGGTGTAAAATAAGATAGTCCGATTTAAAAAATTTGCGACTTTCTACAGAGAAACATTTTGAATCTAAGGAGCATATATTTTCGTCTTCTAAATTAAAATTGTTTAGCAAACAAAATATAGCAACAGCTTTAGATACATCTCAAAAAGAGGCCATAATTTTTTTTAACAATCAGATTAGGAAAAATCGGTCGAATTTAAAAAGACTCATCGATATTACGATTTATTTGGGTTCACAAGAATTAGCATTTCGTGAAACTAATAATGTTATGAGGCAAATATGATTCACAATTTGGCACTATTTTAAACGGTAGCGGTTTTTCGGGTACTTCAAAAACCATCCAAAATGAGCTTATAGACAGTGTGGCATATATTATTACGGAAAATATAAGCAAGGAGATTGAAAGGGTTTCTTATTTTGCATGGGAAATTGATGAAACTCCAATATCACCTGTACATTACAACTTTCAATCGTTTTTAGATATGTCAAAGATAGTAATGTGGTAGAACGTATTATGGGTTTTCGTGATGTTTCATCTGGGCGCACAGCTGACGATTTGTTTAATTTTTCAATTCGTACGTGTGACACCTATAATTTTAAAAATACACCTTTCAATTCACCTTTGAAAATGCGGGACTCTCGCAGACTATATTGAACTTGAATGACCGCCAATTGAAAGTAGTTTGCGAGTGCCTCGGGAATTTACTCAAACAAACCAGATTTATCCGTATTTCCTACCTCATACTTTCTTTCCTTTCCTGGCAAGAAACGACTCTCACCTCCCCGTTGGTTCTTGCTGAACAACAAAATTGACTTTTAGACCTATTTTCATAAGCATAATTAAGTACCTACCTGTGTTAAGAAAGTTATGAAGTTATGAAATATTAGTAGCAATTTTTAACAACACTCTTATATTAAAAGAGAAAAGTATTATTAATTGACAGAGAAGAGTTCATTTATATTAAATAACTGAGAGACAATCCTTTTTCCTTGTTTTTGTTTTTTCAATGGTCAGTTTTATACGTATAATTTTCGGCAATACACAATTTTTGTTTGCATCTATGCAAATGTTACTTGTTTTGCTTTAAAAAGGTGCGGTACCCTAAAAAATTTTCGTGGCCCTGGCAGACTTTTCTGTGTGTATATAGTCTTCATGACTTTAGCCTCTCCTGTTCTCCAATGCACGAGCCGTCGCTGTATCAGACGTTCAAATTTCCATGGTCTGGATAAAGATTGGAAATTTTGAAGAAAGTATATGAATGAAGTATTAATATACTATGATAGAAATATTTGGAGGCACAAAAGTAAAAATAATTTCAATCATTCATATAAGAAGAAATGGATCAGATTGTGATGTCAAGTATTCTTAAAGGTGTTTTGAATGAAATTCTTGCATAGAGAGATTATTACAAACAACAGAATAATAAGAACGTAGGTTTTTACGGCCGGTGCCACCATTGAAGAGAACAAAATCTGGGCTTGTAGGCCACCGTCAAATGTAAGCTGGAGTAGTAAACGTTCCGTCTGCTACTGTGGCAGATATCATCAGTGATATGTGCCCTGTCTGCGAGGACGTTATATTTCGAACTCTCATTGCTGAGAAAATGCTTTTGATTTAATCAATACTGGTATTTCATCTCTAGAACTACATCCTGCTCTTTAATTTTTATAGAGAAAGTTCCTTTAACTTGTATTATTTCTCGGAAATAACTATTTTATTATTCATTACACGTAACATCTCATTCTCATTATTGATCAACTGTCTATTCGACTTTGAAAACATTTTCACTTCGTGCAAAAACAAACTAGTGCGATTTTAGAAGTTCTACGTCAAATATCGTGAATATAAATCACCCCATTAAGTAGGAAAGCGACCCAGTTGCCAAGAATGATTACAAGAAATACAGTAAGAAATAAATACTTGTAGTTTCAGTGAATAAATTCACATGAATGTAGAGGGAATATTGAATTGAATGTAAACATTATTGTTGTTCACGGAGTTCATGAATAATTCTGCATTTCTAGTTCTGACAAAGTTTTGAGGAACGATGAACAAGAACTTTCAAGATAAAGTGATGAAATGGAAAAATAACATGGAAAATATTTCAATTCAATATTTCTAGAAAAGTAATTATTGTTTTTTGTGAATTTAGTACCTATTTGAGAAAAAAAATATTTTCTTCAATTAGAAGTTTTGCAAATTGTAGTTAGTATGGTTGTTCTAGAACAAACTGATATATTTTTTACGTAAAATGAGAATTGCAACTTCCTTTGTATTTACCCCACTTGTATTTATAACTAACGTTAGTGCAGTTTTCTCCTACAGAAACATTTTCAAACGAATACAATAAAATTAAATGATTGTCAATATATTCTCTTATGTACATATACGACCACTGTCGATAATATCTTAGGTTACGTCAAAAGTGAGTGGGTCTATTCGACCCTCCACACCTATCTTCACTCGGCCAAACAAATCCAGCTTTTTAACGAAGTGAGTGAGTGGTGAGTGGTATTTCAGGTCAGATGGTGAGAGTACGGCTCTGCCGAACTCTAAAGTCCTGATTCGGTCCCCAGCGGGGCAGGCAAAAAGTATATGCTCTAATAATGAAGTAGTCGAATAGTCAAGTTGCAATATTCCCACCTTGATATCCACGACAACCTTTCCATATGAGGATTTTTGCACGTCAGCTATACCTGACGATGCCTTAGATTCAGCTGTGCCGGCCTTTTTCGCCTCTGGGTTTTGGTGAAACCTCACTTGAGCGCAAACGTTTGCTAACCTGCTCATGGTGGTTTAGTTTCCCACCTGAGACAGATTCTGCGTACGCCGCAGCTCCCGGTCCTGAACTGAATTCACAGGGAGGTCAATTGGAGTTGTAAACTCGACATCCATCTCCTCTGTAGACTTGCTCCTGAACTAAGTTTACAGTGAGGTCAATTGGAGTCGTAAATTCAACATCCACCTCCTCTGTAGACTAGCTCCTGAACTTAATATACAGTAAGGTCTTTTGGAGTCGTAAACTCGACATCTATCTCCTCTGTAAACTCGTTCCTGAACTAAATCCACAGGAAGGCCCGTTGGAGTCGTAAACTCGACATACAACTCCTCTGGAGACTTGCTCCTGAATTAATTTCACAGGGAGGTCAGTTGGAATCGTTAACTCGACATCCATCTCCTCTGTAGACTCCCTCCTGAACTAAATTCACAGAGAGGTCCGTTGGAGTTGTATACTCGACATCCATCTCCTCTGTAGACTCGCTCCTGAAGTTAAATCACAGGGAGGCCTGTTGGAGTTGTAAACTCGATATTCATCTCCTCTGTCGACTCGCTCCTGAACTAAATTTACAGGGAGGTCAGTTGGAAAAACCTGCAGTACCACATCATCTGAAGATCTTGATTTGCTAATGTCTTCTTTTTCGTAAATCAAAATTTAGAGTATCTCCATAGGCTTCAATGAATTCAAGACATCGCCACCCACCGTCAAATTTAAACCAGTCTGTTTCGTCTTCGAGCAATGCGTGATAATGACCAGATCCAACGCCAAAACCACATTGAACAATGACTAGAATCTACTTGAAATTATATATTATTGTATATATATATGGTTTTATATGACTGAGTAGCGATACCTAGTATGTGTAATTTTGTTTGTTTGGTTTTTTATTCAATTATTTCAACCAAGCTTTGTCAATACGATATGAATCTTCAGACAATAAAGCATATTTTGATTTGATTTGATTTGAAGATTATAATAGTGATCTGCTAAATTGAAGTGTTTTTCCATTTCCATCCTTCGTAACAATTAATTTCAATTCAATTATTTTTAAAACGATATACAAATTATTTCGGTTTTGTGAACTAACAAGAGTATAATAAAATAATGGATTAAAATACAGCTGAGGGCGAGAAAAATTATTCGATCGTAGAGCATTATGCAGAATGATTTGAATAATAATTCGTCTGATTCAAGACAATTTTGATTGTTGCTTTGTATATAGTAAGCGCAACAACAAAATGATAAATGAGCTAGCGTGGCTGGATTATATGCTTACCGGTCTCCAAACCCTCCCAAGTTCCGGTTTTCATTTTATTGCTGACTCTCTGCACTCAGACTGTCTATTTTGAGAACAGCGATGAATTATTAATCAAAGTTTTACGAGCAGCAACAAAATTTTGTGCAAAGTTTTTTAAGGAACAATCAAGAGTAAATCTAGCGTGTCCCATTTGTGGGAATACCGATCTCTGAACTACATATTGTTGGTGACTCTCTGTACTCAGTCAGTGCGTTTTATGAGGAGCAACAAATAATAATTCAAGCTTTTACACCAAAAAAATTGAGATTAAGTTCACGTAGTCGATTTTTAGTTTTACCAGTCTCCAAACTCTTCCGACTTTCGGTTTAAATTTTGTTACTGACTCTCTGCGTTCAATAAGTGCGTTTTATGAGAAGCAACAAATTATAATTCAAGTTTCAAGACAAAAATATTGAGAGTTAAGCTAGCATGAACACTCTCTAATTTGACTTAGTTAAAAAAATATTTTTGTAACATCTTACAGCAACTACCTTAGTAGAAAGCTAGGACTGTTGTCGATTTTTCGCGATCGGTTCTAGTAATGAAATCAACGTTATAGCAACTAATTAGCTACAAATTTTAAGTTTTTTTCATCTCTGTTAAATTTATACCGACACTTCTTTAGACCTTGAGGAAGCTACTTACTGCATAAATAAACGCGTATTATGGTTTTGTGAACCTTCTATAGTTGAAATCGAATGTTATTAGTGAGATTTCCAGGATGTGATGTGATGTGATGAAGTATTAGCCAGTTCTATTCTATTTTTAATGCGATGTATTCAACTAACATAGTCCATAATGATTCTACGACCCTTTACATTTAACAATCCTACCATATTTTACTAATTTCTTAATATCCTCTTGAGTCCATAACACTTCCTTGTTATCTACTGTATGATCAGAGACAAAGATACACCGTTGCTGGTAGAATAATAGCCAATGCTAGACAACAGTCATCCGTCTTGTTTCCGTAACAGACATGTTGCTTATGCCTTAAACCGGTCATTTGAAGGATGAAGCGCCACATAACACTGTAGAGAGACGTACGTTCCCTAATTGATAGATCTCCACGTGATCGGATTCGCAACCATTAACTGCATCAGGGGTAGTCGGGCGTTCTGAATTATTCATCGGATGGTTGTTGTATGAGAGGGTTGAACGGTTGTTGTGTGAAACGAATGAATTTGAATTGGCTCTATTTGAAGATACGGATTTTCGGGTAATATCTTTACTTGGAAATGTACCCACTGACTAATCATGTCGTACCAATTCCTCTAATAACTTTGTGTGGAATTTTTACAGTTTTTTGTAGTTGTTGCAGTGCAGTGTATTGGAATTCAAAAATTCAAATTGTTATACTTTCCTGAGACCACATATTTCGTTATTTGTGCTGAGTGTGTTAACGTAGGAGTTGAGTTAATTGATATTGTTTCACGTTCGTTGGGGAAGAATTTCACCTCAGTACTTGCTTCATAATCGTAGATTTTGACTTGATAACTAGTGGATAACTAGCTTCATTACCTCAATATGAAATAACTAAATCACAGAATGAATTTGCGAATTTAGAAATCGTTTAACTGACACTAGGTTAGATAAGGTATGAAGTGAGTGGGTCTATTCGACCCTTCACCGCAAGGGTTTATTGTGGTTTGAATCTATTCACACTAGACAAAATAAACCCAGCTTTTCGACGAAGCCGATTAGTTTGTATGGTGAGTGGTCTTTCAGGTCAGATGGTAAGAGTACGGCTGTGCCGAATTCTATAAACCTGCCCCAGCGGAGCAGGCACAGAGTATATGCTCTACTGTTTCATCGTCAATGAAGTAGTCGGATAGTCAAGGTGCAATATCCCCACTTTGATACCCGCGACAACCTTCTCATATGAGAGATTCTGCACGTCAGCTACACCTGACGATGCCTTAGATTCAACCGTGCAGGGTTTTTTCGCCTCTGGTATTGATGAATCATCACTTGAGCGCAAACTTTTGCTCACTTGCTCATGGGGGGTTAGTCGTAAGCTCGTGAGTCGTAAGATCGACATACATCTCCTTTGTAGACTCGCTCTTGATCTGAATTCACAAGGAGATCCGTAGAAATCGTAAGCTCGTCGAACAAATTCTCTGTAGACTCAGCGTCAGAAAAATTTTTTGAGTATATTCTGTCCATTAAAGTCCCACGAGTAGCTAGTAAAAAAAGGTCCCGCTTCACCATGACAAGGATGCTACGATGAAAGGGCGCCCGGTATTTCGAAAGTTCTGGAGAGACAGCTGATAGGCTCAGTGTCATTCATCCTCTCGGCCCGGATACACACACATTACGATTAAGCCATCCTTGGAATGCCATTCAGTTAGGGAATAACACAACCACACGTGATTCTGTCATTACCGTATCCAGCAGGCATCCGATCGCCGGTTTGCTCAACCTCCACATCCCAAGCAAATGCACTCGCCAATAACAGCATGCACAGTGGTTCAGTCAGTGAAAGATGAACAAGGACAGCCAACCCGCCCTAGGAAGACTGACACTAACACTAGATGTTATCCCCCAGACATTGGTTGCTAAATACTACTATCGCTTCAAAATCCCGGATATTCATACTCGGCTCAATTAAAGTTCTCAGCATGTGTGCTTGAAATTGAACGGTAGAAAACGTTATTATCGTTTGGTTCGTATTTCTGATATCAATAACAACAACACAGAGGGTATGGCAATATATTTTGTTTTTCTGAATCGTCTTCTCATAGTATGCAAAAGCCACAAACTTATCCAAATGGATTATCGAATGAATAAATATTTAGATTTTTGAAAAAATAACCAATTTTCTATGCTAAAGAACAACTAAACCGATAAGGGATGGTGAAACCAACCAGGCAATTGTGCAGAAGAATCGAACAAGAAAAAAGCAAAGAAATATAAATGACCGGTGTGATGTAGTTTTGGAAAATGTTGCCAAAAATATTGAAACTTGGAAAAAGAGAGAAGTTCTGTCAGAAAATCAGTATGTAATTGAGTTATGAATTATACTAGGTGGCAAAAAATTAATTGAACTCTATTGCTGTCTCGGTAAAAATGGAATATACAAAGTTGGTTGAATTAGACAAAAATATACTTTTTTTTTAAGGTGGTTGACAATGTTTCATGGTGGATTTCATTAGTTCAGACTTCCAATGTCTGATATTATATAAACTGATTTGAAACCCCTGAAAGAATCTATGAAGAATCAAAAAGGTTAGCTGAAAAATAACAATTATATCAAAAAAAAAAACTAAAATTACAATTAAATGAAATGCAAGCAATGACCAAATAATAAATAATTGAACTATTAACACGAATAACTATTGGATTGGAACCTTTGGTGTGAAAGTTGAATAACTTCTTTGATCAATTACCCAAACACCAAACTAATATTTTTTTGCACTCG
>WOGP01006716.1:0-12203 GCA_015342065.1 Leptinotarsa undecemlineata | reverse complement strand
GGGAAATAGTATATGAATTTGTTGACAAAGTGATAATAAATCATAATATGATATTATATACGGGTTGTACAATTTGAAAAATCAAAGAAGCGGCTACTTTATAGTAGAAGCGACAACGCCGCTTCGTCTAAAATATTTTAGGCTTGTAGGTCATATTGACTTATGCATACTGTGGAATTTTCAGGTTGATCCGTTGAATAGTTTGCCAGAAAAGGCTAATTAACGCTGATCATGAAAAGCCCTGTATAACCACCTTCGTACCATTCTAAAAAATACCACAGATATCAAAAAGTTCCAAAGTACAGTTGAAGATCTTTTGATGAAAAAAGCTTATTTTTCGATCCATGAATTCTACAGTGATAACCTGTAAATTCTACATGATTTTTCAGTGTTCAACTAAACTAATCTGTTTTATTTGTGAAATTGCCATATTTGTTTTTTTTTTTATATTTTATGACATGCACTTTATTTTCTTACAAGACTTTGTCAATAAGCATGATATATTGATGATTGATTGATATATTCCTATGAAGTATCTTTCTCGAAGGGACCCAAAATGGACCACCTTAAATATTAACATATTATGAACAACCTGTATACTATTTTCTTTATCAATTCGATTGCATATCTACATTCACTAAAATTATGAGCTGTCCTATTATTTTGGGTGTAACTAACTGTTGGAGATAAATTCTTATCTGTTATTTAGATTTTCAAGGTACTATAAAGTAGATAATGCAACATCCTGAGTTGACTGAATTCTCAAGTTTTGTTCAACAATTAAAAGAAACTTACAAATTTCAAGAAATTTATAATTGGTGTGGTTTCGTCACAAACCATACTTTTACGATACTTTTATGATACGAATAGAGCTTGAGACTATGGGGGCCAGATCATGACAAGGTCAGGAGGGGTAATTGATAGAAATAAATATTTTATTGTCAAAAGTTTTTCCAGTATAGACTGTTAAGATGTGATTATTTAAAAAAAGGGGGCTTACAGGAATCTTGGACATGGAATTGTGAGAACTGGACTGGTCAAGTTTTGATAGCTGCTCCCCCAGAAACAAACTCTGTACCACAAGTTGGATTCGTAAAGTGCAAAGTATGCTTTTCTTGCCAAGTGATAGCCCAAAGAGTTCTTATCGTTTAACAACTTGGGATATTTTTTGCATAGTATACTAACATGGGGTCCCAGCAAAATATCCTACTGCATTCGTTTTCTGAATATTTTGAATGTTGACTTCATTAGTCTGGACACCAGTCATTTTAAACTCAACTGTTCTAAGTTTATTTCTAATTAACACACATATACAAATACAACATTGAAACAAACAGACAACCAAAAGAAATGAAACATATCAAATTGAACGTACCTTCTGGGACGACCTCTTTTGCAACAGTAAATCTCCCTTATTATTGAACAGAAACACACTAAATGCCCTATGCAGGGGAATGTCTCCATTCTTCTGTACCAAGTGACATTCTTTCTTGCTGGCTTGTCCTATGATTTTGTCGTTTTCGTCGACCAGGAAGCACCTTTCGTTCAAGGAGGCCTCTTGCACTGGGTCCAAGTGTTCTTTTGATTTTGCCAAAGAGCTTGCGAAACCTCTGCCTACTGTGCGGCTGATCGCAGTCCTCAACGTCAGAGTTAACATTTCGATCGGAGGGGAACACCTGCAATGATAAGGATTTCACATATTTTAAATAACTAGGTGTGTTTCAAAGTTTGTCAAATTCATAAGTAGATATGGCTCAGGACTTTACCTAAGGACGTGAGCTACTGAACTGACGTGACATATAGGAGGTTCATGGGTTATAAGTGTCACAAAAGTACTGTATAATTAAGTTTTATGCAAATTAGTTGACTATTTTTTATATTACAATTTACGATTTTGAATGTGGAACTGACATTGACATTGTAACGTTGACAGATTAGATCCGAGCGCGTTTGACATTTAAATATTTACAATTTGGAAATTATTCATCAATGAGGGCGCTACTGTGTTCAACAAATCGTGACTTTAAACGGTAAAGAATTGATCCCGTGAAGCTAAATATTTTAAAATCTGTTTCTCCGTTAATCAGCTGTCGCTCCAATACGAACGACAAATCTCAGAAGTTGAAAAATTTGTGCGAGCTAAGAACTAACGAGGTCTTACCTTTTAACGTGTGATTCATAACACAGAAACATATGTTTATTGTTTAGCGGTTTGCTGAATTTTGAGCTATCCAATTGTGGAATAATGAATGTGGTTTTTCATAGAACTAATCACTAAGTAATAATATTGAACATGTGAAGTACAAGAAACCATGACGATTTTGTGAGACATGTGATAATATTCAAATGGACTTCGTTCCTGAATGAAAAACTTCAACTCCATAATAAAAACATCTGAATTGGGCTTATGCTCGATAAAACCTCCCTTGACGATCACTCACGGCATTTTGTTGGAAAACCTTATTTTCCTTTGTCTCCCTCAGCTTTAGTCATTCTTTTTTTTTAAATGATCAAGTAGAAAAACGATCAAGAAATAACTGTGAAACATATGAGCTAATTTGGGAAGTTAATTTATCCTGTTGAACTTTTTGTAGTTCAATCTTTATTATACCTGAATATCGGAGTTGAGAAATTGGAAAGATTGAATGGAAATGTTACTTCACTTCAATAAATGACTCACCAATCCCTCATCTTCTCTCACAAAGATCACACTTGTTGTTGAACATGACACCATTCACCAACATAATTTCAAATTTCAAAATTCATCATGAAAATTTCCTTTCAATATCCCCTTCTAAATAACAATACTTACATGACAGATATTTTGTGAAAAAAATTTTTTTATACACAAAACACAAGCGCTACAGGAAACAGTGGAGTAACAAACATATTTTGTAGAAACCTCAACATATACATTTAACATCTCCTATGTTTTCCTTGAGTTTCATGGCGTCATCTTGCGGCATATATTTCGTGGAATATTGTTTTGGGTTATAGGTTATGTCGGTGGTCAAATGTCATAGGAAATAAAACTGTCAATTTGAATGCGTGTTTTCGCACATAAAAATGTAAGGTGCAAATAGGTTTTAAAATGGAAAAAGAGAGTACAGTGAAGCCATGTTTATCTTGCAAAGTTGTTTCAGTTTGTTGCCTCTGCGGCATTGGCATTTATTTGATACAAAGTGCCAAATTGTATAAAAGAAACTCCAAAATACCTCTCTATATTTTAGGGCTTGGTAATGAGTTGAAAAAAAAAAAATTCCCAATGGTATTTTAAAATATATTTCAGGAAGCATTGGACTAGGGATTGGCGAAATATTTGATAAATCACCATTCAGAACAGTGAGCCAAGATCAAAGAAATTGAAGTTGCCGAAGATGTATGTATGAAGACTATTTTCCGGGTTGGTCGACGCCGTGGCCTGCAGTTTTTCATCTCAGACGTTTCGTCCACAGCCGCGGTAGACACCTAAAGTCTGTATGCTCCACAACTGCATCCTATAAGACTTGTAGACGAAACATCAATCTTTAGAATCTAAAGGGTACTGGCAACAAAACCAGAAAATATCTTTGCCACAGCTTGTATGAGAAGTAATTCAGATGGTGTTTGACTTTTGTACGTAGCACAAGAAAAATAATAAACAGATTTCTTATTCGTCTCAATTTATTATAAAACTTAAGTTCGATTCACACAAAATGTTCTGCCTCTTTACATATTTATTCAGTCTAGATCGCTTTCCCTGATTTAAAATCCGACTTTCCCCAGCTTCGTATCAGTTTTAGGATTCGCAGTAATACACTGGATGGCTACGATGAGTTCGTTAGCTCTCGTTTGGAGTTCCCTCAGATCCTGAATGTAGATCATACGCAGAATTTTTGCTGCTTGGTTCAGAATAGGATCTCCCAAATCGAAACCGAGATCTGCCTCTTGAATGGGGAAAGGTGTTCCCTGAAACATAAAACCAAATAAGTCAATCACTGTATGCTTTCTGAAGATATGTACTTACAGTTAGGATATATTTTTGAGGATTCGCAACACAGTCCGGGGCCATTCTTTTCGTTACTACTTTCCTCACCGCCCTCAGAGTAACAAAAGGATCACTGTGGGGAACGATTTTCAAAATTTTCGCTAGGCCATTGATGCCGTCCGAAAACTCTTTGCTACTGACTGAAAAAAAAATCATATGACTCAGATCTAATGCGAATAAAGTACTCAACACATACAGTCTAATTTATCCAGAGAATTCTCTGCAACAACACTAGGAACATTGGTTTTCTGGAGGTTCTCGACAGCATGTTTCAAATACTTGCTTTCTGAAATAAAAAGGAATTATTCTCACCCAATCTTCCACTACCAGACACATTAAATTGAAGTCGACAAACTGTGCTAAGACATGAAAAAGGTGAAGAATGGGTTCAACCCGAATCTTTTATCATTGAATACCAGCAAAACAAATATATTAGCATTCAGAGTTAGAAATGCTTTATTGTCATAAAAGTTTAGGTTTTGTTGACAAAGCAGGCTTGAGAACTAAAACAATCAGAAACATTAAAATAAAGGTCAAGAATTAAAACAAGATATTAATATAGCTCACGCATACTTCAAAAAAATCTATGGTAGAAGTATGTTATAAAATTTTATATAAATTGGGAAGTCATTCGAAAGAAATTCCTCAATACTATAATAACATTTATCTAGTAGAAGTTTTTTTACTCTTTTTTGAAACTGTAGCATGTTAGCTTTCTGAGTGAAAGGTGGAGATGATTGAAATATTTTTCGTTATTATAAAGAATTGAAAGAGACAGACAGAAAGGTGGAAACAAATCATCTGACGCTAATTACAGGCCCATTAGGCTAATCTCTAACTTATCTAAAATAATTTAAAAAATCATCAAGATTATACTCTTTCTTAAAAGAACTCAATATTTTATCATATCGTCAATATGGCTTTAGAGAGGGCAGATCTACAGAGGACGCTATTCTCAGAATGAAGAAAATGATTTATGAATCGTTAGATAAAAAAATTCCTACAGTCAGTATTTTTCTAGACCTGTCTAAAGCATTTGACACTGTCTCTCACAAAATACTCCTTAAGAAATTTAAACGATATGAAATAAGAGGAAATATTTATAACCTTCTTGAAAGTTATTTATTGGGTAGAGAATAAGAAGTTGAAATTGATGGAATTCACTGTGAAACACAAACAGTGTATACGGAGTACCCCAGGGAACTGTACTCTGACCTCTTCTGTTCAGTATCTACATAAACAGTATGTCATTTCTAGACACTAGTGGTGAAATCATTAGTGATGAAACCATAACAATACCAAAAGAGCTGATGCAATTTTCTTTCCCAGAAGTGAGAAATGTATAGGTCAACGAAGTGCAAATTACCTTGCTCCAAGAATATATAGTTTGTTACCAAATGAGCTAAAGAATATATCTGTTGATAAGTTATTTCTATCCTATTCTTTTCAATTCCAGTCAAAGTCAGAATCATTTCACAAATGGCCGGAGTACAGCTCTATAACTTTTCAGGTGCAACATACTTGAATTTAATGAAATCTCACTTTATCGATTGCACAGACTAACTATCGACAACACTCAAAGAAGCTCTCAAAGTTGAAGAAGGACTCTTTTAAGGTTCAAATTTGTGACCTTTGCAATATTAAATATACGCTAATGATCTGATCAACTTCCTTCGTGATATCTCAAGGTCCAAAACAATATCCTACGCTGACAACACATGATGGTAAATACATAAACGATAATAATAATAATAATAAATGTTATTTATTGGTGAATGCTAAAAGTCCATTAACCGAAACCCTTCAGCCAGTGTTCAATTTTAAAATATTTACAATGATTTCTACATATACTTACACAAAAGAATTGAGGTACATTAGATTTGTTGAAAAAAAAAAAAGAATCTTTAATAAATTATGAGAGTGATTTGATGTTTTCCCAAATAGTTTTTTTCCGGGTAATAGAATTTGGTTGGCTGTTTTTCCGCCCTTTCCCCACATAATGCCTGAAGGATCTCCAAGTTAGTTTCGTTTTCTGCAAAGCAGTTTCCTGAATCTGATAGTATCTCCTTTATAGATTTCACTTTTGTAGTTTCATACAACAGAACGTTTGAGGGATTGTGTGGTAAATTCTGAGGGTGATGCATTTTGGTACTACTCCTTAGTGTAGATGTTCCTGCTATATACAGTGCAGACATGAATATTCCCTCCTTTTTACCTTTTGAATGGAACATCAAGATCAAACAAAATTTAGTACGACTCACCGCCAAGAGAACGCTACCAACTTGTAGGGGTCTTGTGATACCTTTTAATAGGATATATCTGAACGCTGCTAATTTATTTTTATACTGACTAACATTTTGATCAGTTACTGCTTACATATATTTCAATTGAAAATTGAAGATATATCTGGGTGATTAAACTTACTGTTGCTCCTTGCTTCGAGCTGAACTGCGTAACCAATAAGCCAATGTAGTTCTTCTAGTTTCGTTTCGAAAACTGGACAGCTTATTTGTTGCTTATATTCGGTGTACACTCTGTCCCAATCCCTCGAATTAGTATTCTTCAGAAAATTCACTACGTTAGGAGGGGCGTTTCTGATTTTGTTCACTTCCAACCATATTATCACGGTTCTAAAAGTCTTCTCATCTGGAAAGGATCATACCATGACTCCTATCGCCGGTATCTTGGATTTGTTTTTCTTACCATTCAAGTTCAGATTGTCTGCTTGGGGATAATCCAGAGCAGTGAGAAGCCTTTTCGACATTTTTTAAATACTAATTCAATACTTTCAATTGGCTGTGTATAGTTATTTCCGCTTGAAATATATCCTAACTTTTGAGAAAATGTTTTTAGATTTTGTTTGATAGCACTGAGATCAGTTTGTAGACACGAGAATAAGTCACTTGTCACATTCTCTCTCTTCTTTATTGGCCGATGCTTCCTGATCAGGCGCAATTGGGGCCAGCTCAATACGGGGGGTTGTCCTTGTCTGGGTTAGCACTCAATGAGTTGTCACATTCTTATCATAGACATCACAAATGAAAATTATTGACTGGCTTTGGAAAGAGAAGCATAAATATCATTGGAAGAAGATGGAATGTTTCGTCAGTTGTTCTCTCCTAAAATGTGTCCTGAAGGGAAAATAATTTAATATTCCTATGCCATGCATCTCTTCATCTTTCACATTCGTTCTTTATCTAATGTAATCCGCAGAGAAAGGTATCAATCAGAGTTACATAACTTGTGATGTGTGACTCGAAGTGACGTAACGACCGGTCCAATAAATATGTCTATGGACACAGTAGACACAGGACACTGTAATTAGGGTGTTCTGTGCAGTAGATTTCCTCATAGACTAAACTGCATGGACTGGCCATGAGAGAGAGAGAGAGAGAGAGAACATCGATGCGTATTCTAAAAAGAGAGGTGCCATAGATCGTAATATAGCTAATGTTTTGCTAAATATTGCTCTCTGTTGGAAAATCTAATTGTGAAATTGAAAAACTTGATGATTTTCTATTGCCACCGATAATACTCTATCTTTCCCCCTCTCTATTTACTATGTTTTTGGGTTTTGCATTCAGTAAATGACGGAATGCAAAAGTAACAGCGTAATAAAGTGATACATCTTATGACCACGAAATGCTCCCAGTCCAAAAGCACAATAAGCAACAAGGATTAATTTTTCCAAACTCTCATTACTTATCACCGAGTCTGTTTCGTGTTGGACCATTTGAATATGTGGGAACAGTTAATTCAATAGATACATGTAATGTAGTATTCAGTCAGGTAAATATAGGATATAGATACTCTTTTTTGTCAGAAAACATTGAAGTATTGTATCAATATGCAAAGATTGAAGAGTCAAAGAGTCTTTTTTCAACAGTTTTACCAGCTAGAAAACTTTGAAATAACATAGTATAATCAATTTATGTATAGAGGACGCTAGTATTTCTTAACGAATTTTCAGCAATTTTCAATTTTACACATTGTTTTTCACACTTTGAATAAGGCTCAATTGAAATACAAATGTAGAGAAGAAACTAATTGCCAACAAAAATTAAGATTTTATTGATTGATCTACAGTGCCATCTGTTGTTCGAAGTTATCTATATTAAATCACAATAGCAAATACCAGATGGCAAAGGGATCTAAAATTTGCCGATACCGCAGTTCTCAAATTTTGTTATTCTTTTCATCACCTGTAAAATCACGTTTTGTTAAAGTGTCATATCACATCAGTAGTTATTAGTCAAGTTTTTTTTTATATAAAAAGAAGTGTGTGGTGTGTATGTGGCTAAATGCTGAAGAAATTGATGAACTGGAAGAAGCTGAATATCGTCTGTCTACATTTTCTGACTAAGATGATGTTATAGTAGCCTGCTTTTATCTGTCACTGTTTTATTTAGGTAGGATATTCTGATTATGTTTGCGTTTATAATTGATATCGAAATTTCACTCACTGATGAAACCTTAAGCAAACGTTTCCTCGCACGTCTACAATTAAAATAAAACATTGAATGTCAATAATAACCAAATAATTTCTGCAGTCTGTCTAATTGCAGGTTGTGCTGCCTTTGATGTGGCGATTTTATTTTTGGACGTTCGCTAAAGATGAAGACTGATTAGTACTATTATTCCCAAGACCTCTACTAATTGACTCTTTCAATTGGGGTTAAATGATTTGTTCAAGGATATAATGACGTTGTGTATTTATTTAATCAAGAAAGGAAAGACAAGAGATCTGCATTTGGCAAATTACGAATTTATATTACCGTCTACGACACCGGTACCGGAAAATAGTAGTCCAGGCAGTGGCTGTTCAACCGGTGCCGGTAATAATAATTTTATAAATATCTATAAATAATAATTTTTCGCTAAATATTCGTTTTGATGACTCACGGTAGTTTTTGTTTTCAATCAGACTTTCGTATTTTTATCTGCTGATAACAAATCTGTATTAGGTATCATCAATATCGAGTGGATAAGTCTAATCACAAAGAAACGGTTAGTGAACTGTATAAAAACTACATAAAAAGAAGATGCAGGATTCAAAACGGTTGAAATTGGATGAGAGTGTCATTAAAAGAGACGTCAAAACCAAAGAATGTCTTTATCCAGTTCTAGCAGACGATTTGATTGTAGACACTCCTCTTACCGAAGTCTACGTAGACTCGATATCAAACCCAAAAGATACCTCCAAAGTGATTGTGGAATTAAATTCAGTGTTACCGCTTCCAGAAATGCTGCATTTGAAACGGGTAAAGGGACAAGAAGTTCTTCTTTTCCCAATGGAAAAAACCGACAGAAACTCGGTTTATTCCATACTGCAACAAAAAAATTTTGACACCACCTTACTGAAAAACCATGTAAGAACTACCTCTGTGGCTAAAATTCCTCCGAAAACACGTCGACAGTATGAAAAAGCCCACAAGCTATGGCCCTGCAACTTCCACTCCAACAAATATCTAGAAAAACTGGCCACAAACACTTTGTTCAGCGCAGATGAACTCCAAAGTCACGTACTGTACATGAGAGTAGCAATCGACGTGGCTAGGCACGCAAAAAAAAATTTTTTTAATGGGCCTCAAATCGGGGCAGTAGTGGTGGACCCCAGTATCAACTCCGTAGTAGCAGTAGGTTATCAGAAAACAAACAGAGGGCCATGCTATCATGCAGCTATGGTTGCAATCGACAACGTTGCCAGGACCCAAAATGGAGGCGCTTTATCTCCTGAAGGTCCTCCAAAAAGCTTAGGAGACTTAGATCTACGCGGCCTACCACTGGAACTGCTTGAAATGCTCCAGAATAGACATCCCATGATTCGATTTGGAGCCAGTAGGTTCAAAACCAAGAAGGAACTGGTTGTGCCGGCTGACGGTCCATACCTGTGTACCGGTTACTGCGTGTATTTGACTCGTGAGCCGTGCGTTATGTGCGCGATGGGATTGATCCACAGCAGGGTGAAGAGAGTGTTCTATGGTGCCAGGTCTTCGAATGGTGCGTTGGGTAGTTTGTGCAAGATTCATACCGTGAAAGACCTGAATCATCATTATGAGGTGTGGGGGGGTTTATTGGAGGAGGAATGTTGTGATTTGTGAGTGGGGGCATTGTGACTAGGGACTGTCAATAATTTTAACATCTCGCTGAGTGTACACTATTTTAATTTTTGTTTGATGAACATGCCGAATGTTGTAACAGTTGGGAACTGAAATGATTTTTTATTACATGGACTTGAATTATGCAAGTCATTCTCAGAATATAAAATTTCCAATGAATATTTGTATTGATTCAGAAAAACAACTGGTCTGTTTTTTGTATGATAGTCTCTTGTCGAAAATATCGTCATAGTTCAAAAGCTTCCGTTACTAAACATCTTAGTATCTGCGGGAACTATATTCAAAGTAATTGTCAAAGCTAATGAAGTAACTGATCAAATTTCTGAGTGGTGTTCTATAAATGGCCTGCTGGTAAATTCTGCTAATTCTCAAATGCTCAACTTTGTTACTAAAAATAAAACAATTGATAAAAGCTATTTGGTTAGATTAAATAATGGAACTTCACATCAAGTTAATTGTACTAAATTCTTAGGTGTTGATATTGATAATAAACTTACCTGGAAGTTCCATGTTGATAGTGTCAAACTGAAACTCAGTAAACATATTAATTTACTTCGTCGGTTAAAACAAACGTGGAACGTGAACGAAGTATTACGTAAGCACTATAGGGGGGGTGGAGAGGTGTAAGAGCTTGACTTACTTTTGCGGATAAGGGGTCGGGCGGCGTTAATAATTGTAATAAATATGCTTGCGTAATACTTGAATGGTCCAAATGTCGTAGGGACCTTTTATGCAACAATGACACATTGAATGAAAACAAACTAAGGAATATTTCTAGTGAATAACTAAAAATTACAAAATAAATTAGTAGCAGAAACCATTTTCAACGACAAGTTTTATCAACATTATCTAAAAAAAAATTTGAAATTAGTTCAAAACCATTCATTTATTACATTGCCGATACATCCCAATTGAATATTAATACTCCATTGTATAAAATTATTGACTGATTTATAGATGTTCAAAAAACACCTGGAAGATATGCCAGACGAAGAAGCCTTACTGAACAATACCGAATTGAATCTCATTTTCGGCAAGCTACCTCCCATATACGAGACCCACGTCAAAATGTTGGACGAGTTTCGATGGACTCTGGCGCACTGGAACGAAGAGCGTAGTATAGGGAATATAATCGTAAAATACTCTTCGGAGCTTCTGAAAGCGTACCCGCCATTCATAAATTATTTCGAGGAAATGAAAGAGGTGCTGTGCCAATGTGACCAGAACAAACCGAGGTTTCACGCTTTCCTCAAAGCTTGCCAGACGAGGCCAGAGTGTGGAAGGCAAAGCCTCAAGGAACTCATGATGCGACCTGTGCAGAGACTCGGCAGCATGAGTTTATTATTAGCTGGTGAGTTCAATTTGATTGTTTTTACATTTTTCTTTCATTATCAAGTTCTAATATGGATGTGTAAAATGTGATGATTGAGCTCATTCACACATTCATTTAATTTTTTATTTATATAAGTCAGAAGTTTCCATCTCATTTCATACTTTTAGAGCAGTGGTCGCCAACCTGTCGATCGCGAGCTACCGGTAGCTCGCGGAGGCAAAAATCAGAGAAGCTTTCGAAAATTCCACAAAAAAATCTAATTGTCATACTATTAAACATCAACAGCGGCAACGTTGCGGTGAGCGATCTGCCGCTGACGCCATCAAGCTAGAATTGGCTAGAACCGACCAGCCGGACCAGCGCGTTAGTGTTCGAGAACGATCTGGATTGCTTTGAACGGGATAAATACGCACGGCGTGGCGACATTGCGCTTAGTTTAAAACTGAACGCGTACCCAACGTCCAGCGGTTGGGTTAGTAGAGAACAACAAAAATAATATTATGGCAAGCAGTTGTAAGAAGGGAAAGACATACCACTTTCATTCGGAATGGGAAGAACCATACTTTTTTACAGAAGTTAAAGATAAAAATGTGTGTTTGTTATGTAATACTTCGGTCTCCGTTGCTGAAAAAGGAAATATTGAGAGACATCATAAAACTGTACATTCTAATTTTGAAAAATCATTCCCACTACATTCTGCCGCCAGAAAGGAGAAACTGAAACA
>WOGP01006715.1:0-12203 GCA_015342065.1 Leptinotarsa undecemlineata | reverse complement strand
GTCAGGGCCGGCTTCAGATTCATTACAATATGAATATTTGGATAATTCATTTTTTCGATAGAATTCTGTTATAATTTTATTGAGTTTCTTTTTGCATTTTGTAAGGTATGTAAAAATTGAGCACTTCACAAAGCATAAAAACTGGTTTATTCTTTATGATTCATTGGTATGCTTATTCTGTGGAAACGGCAAATGGGAATAATTTATGAAATTATACTAAATCATAAGGAAATACTCTGTTTTAGTGTTCTTCTGTAAGCACACACACAACCTTCTGCATGGTAATGATGTTACTTTATTAACATTTTTTCTCTTTATATGTATCACATACCTGGGTTGTCACTAAAGCTTAAGATAACTTATCACTCAAATATTTTTAATTCACCATCTTCAATGATTCTCAAGTGATCTTTCTCTTATATTATTACACTTTTTGACAATATTCTGGATGTCCTGAATGTTATAATTTTATATATTGCTTATAAAATTTGTTACAAATGATTTGTTTTCCTAATAATAACTTTTGAGTGTAATTTTTTTGTGTTATATAGAAATCTTACTCATAGTATATTTATTTTTATTGTCGATACTTAGTGGCGGTCTTAGGGGGTGCAAGGGATCTCAGGCAGTGATTCTACTGGACAGAAGTGGGCATTTAATACTTTATTTCATTCTAATATTTTAATTGATACAATAAAAAAATAAGTTCATCATGAAAAGCCATTTTAACCAAATCAAAATTCTCAATCACTAAATATGAACTAAAAAAATCAATAAAATAGAGTTTCACTCCTCATGCATTACAACTTCGACATGCCACACTGTTTTGTTATTATCATTGCATTTAATATTTATGTTCAGGGAATCCCTGTGACATCTGTCAACTCTTATATAGTTATCACCAACTTATACATGAAGTAAACGATGATAATATCTCATGCTGAAATATGTAATTAAAAAAGTAAATCACCCACCAAGCTTACCCAATCATTAGAGAAGCTTAGAGAATTATTAACCTGTGACAGTTGTGGCTGTAGAAAGAAGCTTTCAGAGGAACATTAGTAAAACATAGGTATCAAAAAAATTCAGTGAGATAGGATCAGCTTTCAGCTATTCTCTCAATTGGAAATAAAGTAGCTGTAATGCTTCAATTACAGGTTTTAGTTTGATGAAGAGTTGACCTCATTTTCAATTCGTTACGTAGGTATATTTTTGAGGCATTTATGTGCCTTAATTTTTTTCAATAATAAAAATGTTTAGTCTTTATGCTTCTTATATTCATTAGATTGTAATACTTTGGTTAGTCTTGAGAATAATCGCCAATGTTATTTTCAAATCTATTCATAGAAACATTTTTAAAGGCATTATTGAAAAATTGCCGTCACTATTGGTTCATTTTTTAAATGGTATAGTATTTTTAATCTCTAAATTCATTTATTTTTGAATTACATCTCTTATCATTCATCAGAAATATCTACTTTGCAATAAAATAACGTTGTTTAATAATATTTTCCAATTACTGTTATGTTGGCAGTAAGAAAAAGGCAATAATTTCATAAAATAGGAAAAACGTGATGTTTTCCTCAAAGAATCACAAATTCGAAAAAACTCTTGACAGTTCCCCAATAACAATCGAATTTTGTTAATTTTAATTGTTATAACTGCATCTTGAAATATTTATAAATAACAGTTATCATAACATTCTTCCAGCTTGCAGTTTTAAAAGAATGCCAAAATATAAAATTGCACCTCAAACAGTTCAACAAAAAGTGACAATTTATCATAACATTTTAGCGGAACATCCTCTTGAAGGTGAAACAGCAGGATTCATAGACCCTGAAAGAAATTCCTACCGTTCTATTAAAGTTCATTTTAATGTATCTTCAACCCAATTTCATTTTATTGTTGATCTGGATGAATCCAAGCTAGATGAGTCTCTCTCTAAAAAAAAAACATGATATCAAACTCATGAAAATCACCAACTGCAATCAACTCTACGAGCTATAGTCATCTTTTTCGCCGAAGCTACCCTAGATTTGGCATGAATCAATTGAACTATTGTACCTGATTCAGTCTGTATTCTCAAAAAATTAACAGCTGCATATGAATATTTAAATATTTACAAAATCACAAAATGTGTGAATATCTATCTGAAGCCATTTATTCATAATGTTTCTGATTTATCTAATGAAATCTGAAAGTTCACTTTCACTATTTACTTTGCATTCAACTTATTCAATGATTTGCATAGAGTACAAATCTCTACGGGTTAAAGTATTTTCCACTTTTTTCTTTAAATGGTGCTGTAACACGGCGCCTAAAACAAAAGGACTACTTATTACTCCAAAGACAACTTGACAAGTATTTGAATAGGATTGGCATAAGGAAATTTGAAAGAGTTTATCGAGTAGATTTCTCAAATGTATTATCAAATATGTACGTAAATTGTCAATGAAATGGAAACAGAAAATATTCATGTATCTGAAGCGTTTCAAAATTAATAATTTAGGTATGAATCAAATATGAAATGAAATTGAATCAGATTAAATAAGTAATAAATCAATTTTTGGTAATAAACCAATCTCCATCGGGCTTTTTTCACAGAAATCTCAGAAAATCACGATTATAATAATTTAAGTCATATCTGATATCAAAAATCAAACCTTTCTTGATTAATCTAAAACAAAATGAAAGGAATCTTCGTAAAATTGATATCTATAAATTGATGGATGTAGCCGTTACTACGTGGTAGGAGATCATAATAAAAAGAGAAATGAAAATTTTTATGTTTTTCACCACTCTTAATTGTAACTAACGTTACTGCAGTTTCGTTCTATATGGACATATAGGACAATGAAACTTTTATTGTATAAGTTTGAGAAAGTCCATATAGGACGAAACTGCAGTAATGTTAGTTGCAATTAAAAGTGGTAAAAACATAGAAATTTTCATTTCTCTTTTTATTAAATTGATATCTTTCTCTAAACTGTTCAAAGATGGAGACTGGTTTTCATGAGTAGAATCATCAAACACTGGCCTTATTAGACTCGTACTTTCATTTCTAAGTCATTGATCAACATCGAAACCAACAGACATAGTAATATTATTTTTATTTCGATCCATATAAATTTTTTTGACACTTTCCCATTAATATCCAAGATAGATATGTTTCTTGTGCATCTGCCGAATAAGTTCTCTCCCACCTGCCACACCCGTAGCGGATCGTCTTACAACGTAAGTAAATCAGTGAAGACATCAAAGATCATTTGTCTCACATAACACCAAGCGATTAGAGGGCTCTTAACTGATATTTGAGTTTGTCTTATAAAATGATAGGAACATGATTGTTGATGTTTCTAATTCTAAAAACTCTCTATGAAAAGTTTCCGCATACAAATATTGTTTTTAATGAATTACGGCATAAATCACGACGTGGTCGAATAGATGTACTGAAAGTTTCATTCGACTACGGCCTACCAGCTCTACTTTGGGCAGTTCTCTAATAATAATCGAATTTCATCTTAACAACTTCTGCTCTTGATTTTAAAAGGGAATATTTTTAGTGGAGATTAGTTTTTTGAAGTTTTTCTCCATCACTGTTTGCTCTACATATCGAGTTTTTACATATGTGTAGTAAGAGGGCATACTTGAAGACTGGGTGTAAATCAAATTATCTAAATGAACAATTCGTTCAGGCCAGTCTCAACTCCCTACACTGTAGGTTAATGGACTAACAACTAATTCCCTGGCTTATACCACGAAGGGCGTTGGATTATATCCGACAGGTGTCAGTGCAGAATTCTTCACTGAAATGATTCCTGCCGGAATCAATTCTCAATTATTGGAACGGACCCACTTGCAAACCGGTTCATGCTATTTGATCTCTCGTCAGTGCAAGGTTGTGTCCATCAACATGAAGTTGATGATTTCCCTTAATTGAAAATCGAATTCCTTTCAGAGTTTCATTCCTCAAACTAGACTGCGCGAACGACAAACAACATATTTATCATCGCCTCATCTGCCTGTGAACGTAGTAACCAACTGCATATCCGAATCGCCCAATTCCTCGTATAAGGAAAAAAATTCGCTTATAGTAAGGGGGCACACTTGAAGACTCTGTAAATCAAATTATCTAAATGAACAATTCAGTCTCGACTCACAGGCCAGTATCAACTCACCTAAGCAGTAGGTTAATGGACTGACGCCTATCAGAAAACAACTACTTCCCTGGCTAATACCACGAAGGGTTGTTGGACTATATCCGACAGTTGTCAGTGCAGAATTGTTCACAGTGCAGGAATTACTTTTGTGAAGAATTATTCCCAGTGCAGGAATTACTTCTGTGAAGAATTCTGTACTGTTACCTTGTTTTCTGATGGGTGTCAGTCCCTACACTGTAGGTGAGTTGAGACTGGCCTGAACGAAGGTTTTCCGCATTTTTTTGTAGAAAGCCATAATACGCTCTCACCAAAAAACCAATATCTCCTAAAAATATTTTTTTCTGAATTTAAATGAAATTCCTAAGGCTGGGATTAATTTACCTCATGAATGTGTATACGTACTGTCGTGTCAAGATCAGCTTTGTCATTTACGGTGGACAACAAGTCATAATTTTTATAAAGAAATGAGTACTTCATCTTGTAATGTTGTCCAAAACGGTGCTAATGAGCTAATGATAAAACAATTTTCTTGTCCCTATACTTGGAAGAACACCATTGAGGATGTCAATGACATTTTATATCATTACTCTTTCATATATCACATGAAGAGTTTCTATGATGATATCTGTTTCAATTCCATAACGAATGTTTGCAGTACAAACTGAATGAGGAGTTATATTCTGTTCTGTTATATTCCTTTTATGTTATTCAACGTTAACCCATTTGTGCCCAACTGATCTTTTTCTTTAAAACACTAATTTTTTCTAGTTTTATTATTAGATTTATGTAAATTAAAAAGTATTCTAGACCAGTGTGAAATTGTATAAAACTGTTTCTAAAAATAATATTATGTTACATTTTTGGCAGCTCCATCTTGCACGTAAGTGGCACTGGTTGCATCTCAATTGTTTTTCTAATTTTCTTGGGTAGTGTCCTGTCCCATCATTTACCAAACTTCTTGGGAATATTTCTTGAAGAAAGTCTAGATGACTGTGGTTTCCTATAACTTCTTAGATAATGTCTTGTGATGGACTGTGTGAAAGCAGATCAAGTTTTTTTTTGGGTTGAAGAGAGCACATGTAATTTCCATGCGTTGGCAACTGATAGATTAACGTGTGTTTCCATAAAGACTACCACCACTTTCTGCCTTGTATCGAGACTCTATAATTGTTAACTGCCTGGTCTGAAAGGTCAACACCTCCCATCCCAGAATTGTAATTAGCAATCAATCTTGGTTGGGGCACATCAATTTTTGCTTGTTTTTCTTTAGACCATCGTTTCAATTTAGCTAGCGGCTTAATGCTGTCATAAGTAGTTCCCATCGTTACTATATTATTATCTTTCCATCTCACGAATAATATCGAATTGCTGCTATCATAACGATAATCATAGTAACCACGCTTTTGTTTCTTCATTGTTTTTTTCACAAGGTAAGGAGCAGTTTTTTGTTCGATTAGTAGTAAGTGTCAAATTTATAGCAGTATCCTGAAGATGAACATATCATCCAGTCTTTGAAGCCAAAGAGGACTGGTTCTTCCTTGATGAATTGCTTTGATGAATAGGGTCCAAAATACTTCACCATAGCCTCATCAAGTTTTCATTCATTTTATTCATCAGGGGACGTACTTTGAACATTGTATCTGTTTTATCGAGTTCTGCAGTTGACCAGATGAGTTGGCCAGATGAAAATATTTTTTATTTCATAATATTTGTTTCGACTCATACTTTCACCAACTAATGGGATTTGTACATCTTCATCTAGGCACCAATATAATCTTTCACGAAGTAAACGATGATACCCACTCAATAGAAGAATACCTATGAAAATCTTCATTTCTCCTTCAGTGCATATTTGATAGTGTCTTGGATAATATATTCAATGATTTTTTGATCAAATAATGTTTCAAAAATTTCAACAGGGCTTAGATCTGATAGCTTAGCTTTCTTTCACTTGAGATTCGCGAAATAAGTGACCATTAGATTGGTTCATAGTTATGTCAACTTTAGTATTAGTCCATTTAGGATTTTTTTTTGGAATGTTGTGGTCTTTAGATAGTGGCTGTTGGTATAATACGGCCAAAGGAATATCATCTTCACTATCGTATCTTTGATTATATAATCTTACCAAAGGAATTCCATCTGAAATGAAGAGGATGAAGATCATCTTCATCAAATTCCTCAGCATCAGTGAGGAAATCAGGTTTTGGTGGTATAATTACAATATCCACTTCATGGCCATCATCAATGTGATCTAAAGTAGTTGCTAAAGTTTTATAGCGTTTTCCATAAAATGTTGAGGTGTTTATTGCATTGTAACTGCGTAGTCTCGAATTCATTACAACTGAAAAAAGTATAACTTGGTGAAACTAAGCACTATTTGCCCAATGTACTCATATGAGTACACATAAAAAGAACAACGTCTGGAATTCCAGATAATACATTTTTTTAGTTATCTAGCTATCTAAAAGTAACTTATACTTACATTTTTCATCACATATTCACAAATAGAACAACAATTTACTTGTATTTATTTGTATCTCCACTAAAAAAATTGTGATGCAATACTCATAATTTTCTCGGTTATTAATATGACCGTTATTATTTTATTTCGGTAATTCTAACGGAAAATTAGGTTTCTGCTACGAATTACGGTGTAGCTAATGACACCGGTTAGAAACTTCTGCATTTTGTCAATAGATGTGCTGCAAAAAATTTAATTTCAAAGTATACTCAAATGAGTACGATGGTATGAAATGGATTAATGTGAAAATAGTTGTTTCGAAAGGGTTTTTTTTCTTTCAGTTTGTATCTGGAAGAAACTTCTAAGTATCTTTATGAATATTTTTTATTGCAGTAATTTTTTTTCCTACTTTCTTTGGAAGTTTCAAAATTTTTTGTTACTACATATTAATACTTGTACAAGACGAAAAATATAAATAATATTTCTCAGTTCTCAACCCCGTCTTCCCGCATCTTGTTAACTCTAACTTCTGTTGCAGTTAGGAACAATTCAGTATTCCTCAGCTTTATAAAATTTCACTTTAATTAATGTGTTTTTTTTTCAGGATGCTCTTCTAGGAATGTTACATCAAGTCCTCACAGGTAAAAGTTTTGAACTAATACTGGCTGTGGCTACTGTACAAGGCCAACTTCGCACTCTTGTGAACCGTTTAATAAGGTTCAATGAATGTTCCAAATCTGGGGGTGACAAGGCTAGATCTCAATTGTTTGACATAACATTTCTCATGTTAGTTGCTATTGTACAAAACTACGGTGCTTCCGCTGTGCTGGACCCTGATGGAGATTCCCTTTTTGAACAGTGGGTGAAATCATGTATGGTAGAGAGACAAAGACCCAAGGCGCCCGAGCAGTTACTAAAATTAGGTATTTCATTGATTGCTAGAAATTGACTTTTTTATCTGAATAAAACTAAAAAATATTATGGTGTAAAATTGGCCCAACCATTACTTAAGCCAATAATGTTTGGGAGCATTCCGTTACAAGTTAGAAGTATTCCATAGACAGAGATTAATTTATATATTCCTGTTGATAATGTTCATATACAAGGTGTTTCCTAACTACGGTATGAAACTTCAGAGGGTGATTCGTTAGGACGTTTTAAGAAAAAAGTTCCTTTAAACATATGTCCGGAGTTGCTTCGTTTCTGAGATACAGGGCGTTGAAATTTAAAAAAACCTGCATTTATAAAATATCATAAATATCCTTGCACCGATTTAGTTGAAATTGAAATCAGGACTGGACAATTTTGAGGTACTGCACGTTCAATCCAGCGATTAGGGTAGGTGATGTAAAGATACTGGAGTCCCGTCGTGTATAAACCACACGTTGCCTCTTACAAGTATCGGCACTTCTAACAAAATGGGTAAATGATTTCGCAAAAAGTCCGTGTGGGATTCAATTGTTAATTTTGCTAGTAGAAAAAATGGGCCAATTAGGTAGTTACCAATCATTCCTACCCAAACGTTTAGCGAAAATTGTTGCTGAAAATCTCAGTTTTCTTGACATTAAAATTTGAGGAGACGGAATGTAATTTTTTGTGCAGTTCTTTAGTGCAACAAAGCTAAATAAGAATCCCTATTAGTTTCAGTACATTTTTTAATATAATTTTAATAAATTTCAATCAAACTTCAGCTTGATTAGTAGAGTTGCAATACTATGGATTTGTAGTAATTTTTTCTATATTCCATTTTTTCATGAAACTTTTGAATTGTACACAAGTCAATGGAGGTTTTCCATCACTGATTAAATATAATGCTATGACATGCCTGGCGAAAATTGATTTTACTTGTATCATAACTTATTGAGTTGAATATCATCAAAAATTCTTACATTTATTTATACCTTGGTGTGTGAACCTTCGGTTCACCATTTGGTTGAATTGAAAGATGACGGACATGAAGACAGTCAAGACCCTGAAAAATATTGAATTTACTCAATACATTTTGGAAATTACTTTCGACATTCGAATTGAAAACTTTCTTGATTGTACCTGTATTTTGACGTATTGTTAACTATAACAAACTTTATATAAATTATATTTTGACCATTATAAATTACATTTTCCAACAACGGGTATTTTTGTTTCACTGAATCCGGTAATACTGATTTAAGTGATTTGAAAGTTTTGAGTAACATTACATTTGTGTCTGCACCTGTATCCCGGACATTCTGTATATTTTATTACCAATTTTCATTTAACATATGTCTAACTGACTTTTCCGGAGATCCTATGACAAAATTATCACTCTCATTATTTGAATTGATATTACGAACTGAGTTTCGATTTGTGTTACAACTACTATTATTTTTATTTCTCAAACCCATCTGTGAATAATGAATTAATTAACTACAGGAACTCATTGACTCCTTGTGCTGGACATTGATATCTATGTATTTGACCACATCTACACTTAGACTGTTCTGTTCTAAAATTGTCGAATATTTAGTCGAGAAAATATTGAATGAATTCTCAAACCAGTTTGCAGTAAATGAGGTACTGCTTTGAAACTGAATTTTCCAGTTGCAGACTTGAATGAAATTTAATTCAGAAGGACAGAAGAAGCTTCTAGTTGGTAAACTTTTTTATGGTTTACATTGTTGACAGAAACTATTCAAACTAATACGGATTCTTTGTTTTAACTTAGGTCATATTGTATTATCTTCACAGGGCAGTCTTTAATAAGAACTATCTTCAGTTAGGAGTGAGCACGACAACTTTCCCTAAAAAAGATGCCACTGATTTATGCCAGATTCAAATACAGATTTGTGAAGCAATGCTTTTGGGCTTTGATATCAAGAATGTTTAGCTGTATCAACAAAATTTTATGACTTTTAAACACAATTACTATTATTATCTAAAAAACAATGGATGATCTTTGATCTTGGATTTTTTTGAGCCGGTACATGGTTGAAGTTTAATAGATATAGTTTTCAATACTTAAAAATCCATAAATTGTATTCGATAAATGAATATAGTTTCAATAAATTGGGGCAATGGTATGATTCATTATCTGAAATAAAATATTAATTATTTGGAAAACATTTTTAATGTTTGGTAACTAAAGAGTCTTCATATTTCTCAGGTGATCCATCAATAATAGAATCTCTTCTAAACCAATTCAACTCTGGTGAATCGGATTTCCCACCAGGTGTAAAATGGCAGGACGTACTCTTCAACATCGCTGGAGTGATGCATGAGGTACTTGTGGCATGGGAACAGGGTGCTTTAGTGCCTCAGGATGTAAAACGTATTTTGGAGGCAGTTAGAGGAAAAATGTGCTGTCTGCCTTTAGCTGCAGCAGCTTGGATTTGTGCTCATATGAGGACCGCACCTCAAGATACTCTTCTTAAGCCGATTAATATGGTGCAGCAGCTCCTTGCCCCTCCCATCACTGAAGAGGATAGTTTGAGAGATAGGTGGCAATTGACCTGTGAGATTATTAGAAAAATGCAAAGAGAGGTACAGTTGCCGCTACCTACATCTAGCAACCACCATTTGGTGTCAAGGCATCCGGCTACAGAACAATTGAGTACTGTGTGGAAATCCGGTAGGTTTCATTTTCTTTATATTATCGTCATTCTATCAAAACTAACATCTACAGAAGAAGTAAAATAAAATTGTTTCATATATTATCAACATCAAAATTGAATGGAGAATATATGGAAGACTCCAAATAACACAGAAAATTGGGGCACAGAGAAATGGAAATGATAAATTGGAGAGAACTTACATCTTGCAAGTCTTGTAACATACCTTCTGTTTCAGTATTAAATATTAATGTATTATACTCACAGGTATTTGCAGAGGTTGGCTAGATCACGATTCAGCAATGACCCTACACTGCCTGTTAGATACTGCAGGAGATCGATGGCTAGTATCTGCAATTATTCAAGAATTACTCAAGCTTAGGTACAGAGACCAACTTCAAAAAGGTGTGGATCTTGCTTTAGCCATATTTCACGTGAAAATAGTTGGTTGCACTCAGCAGTTGTTGTCACATGTTTTACCTCAATTACTCTACAATGACATTCAAGCTGATAGCTTGATGGAACCACAGTTGCCTGCTCTAGCATACCTTACTAGTTACTGTGTTTATACTGCTTGGGATGCTTTATCGGAAGTAAGTATTGGTTAGGTGATAAACAATTCTGTTCACTTATTATTAAATATATGTGTATGAATCGTTTTTGCTAGTTTTTTGCCTGGATATATTTTTCATCCCGATTTGTTCTCTTTTTTTAATTTTAGCAAAAGAGTGGAACTAGAAAATTGATAAAAGGTGTTGAACTTCAGTTCTTTTCTGAAGGATTTGTGTTCACAAAGGCAAGTTTTTATGTTTATGCACATGACAATATTTTGAAATTATGATAACTGATAAAAAACAACAGAAACAAGCATTAAGTCTTCTGTAATCTGACGAGTTTGGTCCCATACATAACGAACAATAAAAAACGTTTTTGGGAATTCTATCACATCTTTTATCATGTCTTCTGGGCTTATATTCCAACTGAGCCTCCTCAATAGTTCTATTGAAAAACACTTTCCCAATACCAAAACAAAAATTTTGGTCTCTCAAAGCGCGTTTCGCCAACCAAGTTAGCGTCCTCAGATCATTATGACTAAATTTCACTTCTATGTTAGTATTTTTATATCCTAGGGGACTAGTTACTACCTGTTAATAGTACCTACCGATACACCGGTTAGTATTAGATAACTCCTACCTGTTATTATTCCTATGATAAACTAACTGTTTACAATAGCTATAATTTGTTATCTATTTCCTCTATGTTAGTAATCATCTCTAATATTTATCGGTTTTTTATTTAGAATTATTTCGTATAAGAGCAAACAAAGGACTGTTCGAAATAGGACCTTTGCCATATACCGTCTTAACATGACAACAGGTTTCTGGATGCCTTCGAAAGCTTGGAAATTGAAAAGTGTGGAATGAGTTCTATAAGTAACAACAATGGTCCTATTTCAAGCAGTCCTTTGGTTGCTCTTATACATAATTTTATCGATAAATATTAGAGATGATCACCAACATAGAGAAAATACATAACAAATTAGAGGTGTTAAAACAGGTAGTAGATAGATAGATAGATAGATTTTATTTAAACTGCATTCCAAACAGGTTTACACCCGATTATATGAATACAGTCAATATCTTGATACATAAAATATATGATTTTACAATACACAGAGTAAATAAACATCTAAAATTACGTACAAGAGAAACATTAATAAAAACAGATATATATGGCGCATTTTTTTTTAACGACTGTCTTATTTCTAATTCATCACAGCAAAAAAAAAGACTTTGGTGACTTACGACTAGATCATTCACTTGCCTAAGGCAGCGATTGAGTGGAGACTCTGATCGGGTGTTTGCATAGAAAACCCTATTGCGATTTCTCAGACTAGCACTAGGAATATAAAGATTGATCACACTGAGGAGTTCAGGTACATTTATTATCTGATTAAATATGTTGAATATAAATAGTACATCATTCAGGCTTCGA
>WOGP01006714.1:0-12204 GCA_015342065.1 Leptinotarsa undecemlineata | reverse complement strand
GTATATCTTTAAAATTATACAATTGTTCTCATTATTTACCTAGGTGTTTTTTTATTATCATTATTTACCAAGGGTGAGAAATATCAATTCTCGTTAGGGGAATGGTGTAAATAATAGCAATTTCTCTGGTTAGTAGTGAAAAAAAGTACATTTTCAGAAACCTTTTTTACATGTTTCTTGTCGCACCATTCACGAAATTGGTCATATTTTTTCTCATTTACCTACTAACTTGGATTTGACCGATATTAGATCTATTGCATTTGCTTTCTCAGATATATCTAATGGAGAATCACTATAGCACTATTACAATCATCATCTTATCTTTTTGAAAATAACTTGAAATTGAAGCAAGTACCACTGAACTGGCAAGTACGAGCAAACACAGTCAAACAGGCGCATTTTAACAAACCGTTTCTATAGTAACGATACAGAAAAACCACTGGATGCTGTGAAATTGTATTGGAAGTATTGATAACATCAACGATAAAATGTATGTTAAATGTTATTTTGGACTAATTTGTTTCAGACGGGAAACATTTTTGAATATGATTTTATTGAAAACATTGAGTAATATTTTCAACACAACAGTCGTTTGAAAGCGATAACTTATCGGGATAAAAAAAGTACATCAAGATGTATCGGAAGTATTTATTTTTAATATATTTCAGACGATATAAATTCACATTCACAGTTGTACAGAAAACATTGTTTGTATTTCGAGTATAAAATTTTTGATTTCATGTCAAACAAATTTTTGATGTCGACCTGATTTAATACAAAGAAAAACATATTTTGGCAACGCTTTCAGTGCGTTCCACTAAACATTCACAACGATTACGCTCACGATCGCAGTATTTCCCGTTCTACTTGCTTGCGAGCGTTACTGTCGTGAACTCAAGTGGAATGCATTATGGAGCGCTTTGGGCGTTCATGTAAACATTACAGGTAGTAGACGTTTCAAAGAGGTGAGGTAAGCCTTAACAATTAGTTTCAATAATTGCAAGCTGACTTCATTTGTATGGAAAAAGAAGTATAATTTTTGATATATAATTTCAGTCAAATTATCAAATAAATTTAAGTTTGTATGTGATCAAAATGTCTTTTACGGTAATTGGATATTTGTGGATGCGCCGCAAGAGTGCTCCAGAAACTAGTTCAAATGAAGAGTGAAATGCATCTTTACAATATTTCAATCGTGAATACCGAAAACTTAGACCACGTATTATTGATTATGAGAATGTAATGAATCATTATTCAGATGAAGAACTCGAAAGTAATTTCAGTTATACGATTTTCTATTACATATAGGCTGTTCACGTCAAGAAGAGAATGATATCATTTTTGGTATATTCAAGGTAACAACGTTAAAATTCCCACTTAAATGCGTTCAACAGCAATGAAACTAGTAACATTTCATTTTGTAAGTTGCTCAACTGACAGTAAAATTTCAGACGTTGCCGAGTCGAAAAAAACTCGAAAACTGTTAGTCTATCTTTTCTTTTCAGAACTAATCAAAAAGCGTATATTCAATATGCCCAAGCGTTGTCGAAATAGTCCCAACAAATACTGAAAGTAAGTAAGGATGATAGATAGCAATAAAATAAAACATCATCATTACAAAAAAATTTAAAGTTCGAAATAGTGCACATGTTGGCAACGCCGTGAACAACCTATATTACATTGCATATTTTGAAAATGTTATGTCTAATATCTAATGGCACACCTGTTTCCGTACGAGTAGCAGGGACTTCAGAAACAAAGTTCTCACTGGAATTTCTCTTTCTGAATCAAATAGGGTTACTTTTCTTGTTGCCATCTTCAAGCTTTGAATGTCCGATTTCGAAAATTGCGCCAAAATATTCTCAACGTCCACTTTGAACCATTTCAGATGGATCGTTGTGAGCTTGCCGTGAGCGAAGATAATGATGTCGTAAGTGACGTTTTCGCCGCTATCACAACTATCTCGGTCCTAATGTGGAATGGCTAATGAGCACTTTGATATTTGGGAGCGATTAGTGGAACGCACGGTTTGTGGGCAACAAAACTAGTAACAGTTTGGCAAATGCACCTATGAAAGCATAGGCCACGAATCCAGAATACTAGGAGAGAGATAGATGACAGATTGGCTACCCTGCTTGGTTGTTATTTTTGTTATTTATTCCTTAGAATAAGAATAATAATTGTAGTATCTTTCAAAAATTACTGGGTAATTCCATATTAATTTGAAATGGAATGTTTTACTTTTGAATTAGGAATGTTTTGTAAATAGTTCTGTAAATTGTATGAACTAGCATTGCTTTGTGGTCCTAGATTATTCTACTGTGGTCATAAAATATATATGAAAAATTTATTTATTGTTGACTAAGCAGTAGGTATATTTCAAGTTTAGTAGCTACAACGATGGAGACTTCTACAATAATATGTAGATTGTGTTTAACTCACAAATCGCAAGAATTTTGTCTTATAGATGATACTACTAAGGATATCCTGGAAATAATTCTTCCAGATGTGGTGAGTTTAACAGGCCTACTATATTGACAGAATATTCAAAATTGTTATACTATATGAAAATTTATTCATGATGTTTTTTAGAATATTGAAAACTATAATGTATCCCTGTGCCAAGCCTGCTACACATTACTGCAAGAATTTTTCAAATTCAAATCTACTTGTCTAGAAATTGAAGATACTATCCATAATTATACTTGTGGAGGCCAAGTCCAGGTGGATTTAGAGAAGATAATTGGCTTGAAGGATATTGATACTGAAAAGAGGGGAAAAATATGCAGGATGTGTTTAGAGTTTACAGAAAATGATTCATGTTCAGAATTAGATGGCGATGAACACAGCTTATTAGTGCAGATGCAGAGGAAGTGCATTCCTGAAATGGTAATATTTCTCAAATGTTTTTGTCCCTTCGAGATTTTCAGCTTTCAGACTGGGCTGCAGTATTTAATTTATTTGATCTATTGAAAACACTTTTTTCAAACAAAAGTACTTGACCTAAACAAAAGTACATGACTCCTGATGATATTGACTTGATTAGTTAAACGTACATTGGAGAAAGTGTTTTCAATGAATTCATTTTACACCAAATATTCAAATCCCATTTACTCATGAAATTCTGTTTAAAGAGAAATTAATTTTTGTATTTATTGCTCATGCAAAATTCTATGGTGATCTAACTCTATACTAGTGTGACTGGAAAAAGTGACTATTTTCTCATTGAAATATTTTCAATTTTTAACCCTTTTGGTCCTGGTGTACAGCAATTCAAATCTATTCTAATACAAAATTTATTTCGATTATGATAATTGCCTCCCTGCTTACACTTGAGTGTATATCGTAATATCGTTATAATACGTGTGGTGCCATCTATGGGTACAGAAATGAAAATTGTATATTTCATTGTTACAGCGATGGTGTAACAGTTGAAACTAACTGTTCAAAATATTAGTGTTTTTTTTTGTATTTTTCGTCGAATATAGACACATATACTATTGTGTATATTGAGTCTTGGTGAAGTAAGTATACCTAACCAATTTTCTGAGAGTTTATATAAAGGGTATTCTTTCAGCATTTTTTTTTTCGAAAAGAGTGAAAGATTCCTTTCATATGAAGAGCTTGTTTACTAGTTGGTATTTGATATTGATATTTTGCGAAAAGATGATGACGGATGGAAGGTTGATTCTTATGTACCAGAAGGTGACTGGGGAAAAGGACGTTGTGGACCTTTTGCATTTACATGCATATATTGCTGGGGCGACCAGGATTTGACAATAAGCCAGTAATTATGGCTTCTAAATACACGGGTATCACAGCAACTATAACGTCAATATGGGTAGCATTGATAAAATGGACTTTCTGAAAACTATTTATAGAACTACTATTGGGTCACATAAATGGATCCTTCGAAGGTTTACTCATGCCTTAGATTTAGCTTGTACAAATGGATGGCTTGATTATAAAGCTGAACCTATAGTCCTCGTACTGAGAAAAATGATGTTATGGACCTTTTGCATTTTCCTGCATATATTTCTGATCTTATTGGTACCAATAAAGATATTCTTAATAAAAATATACAAAAAAACGGCTTCTGTAAATGTGCAACATCAACCACAAGAAGTACAGCCTGTGGATGAAGTCCGATTATATTGTTTACAATTGATGATAAAAGCTTTGCATCCCATTGCAAATTTCCCGAATGTAAGAGCAGAACTCATAATATGTGTCAAAAATTTAGTAATTTACATTTATGTATTGCAAAAAAACAAAATTGTTTTTTGTTATATCATACTACAAAATGAAAACTCAATAAGTTGATACAATTTTTTGTTGCCAATGTTTTGAGCAACTCATCATTTTTTGAACAAATTTTTTTGCTTTGGGTGTTATGATTCTGCCCAGTGTTAGGTTAGGTCTAAAGTGAGTGGGTCTATTCGACCTTCCACCGCAACCCGCAAGGGTTGATTGTGGCTCACACCTATTCTCACTCTGCCAAACAAACCCAGCTCATGGGGGGTTAGTTTCCCATCTGAGACAGATTTTGCGTACGCCGCAGCTTTTGCTCCTGAACTAAATTTACAGGGAGGTCAATTGGAGTCGTAAACTTGATATCCATCTCCTCTGTAGACTCGCTTCTAAACTAAATTTACAGTGAGGTCCGTTGGAGTCGTAAACTCGACATCCATCTCGTCTGTAGACTCGCAGACTTTCTCCTCAACTAAATTTACAGGGAGGTTAGTTGGAGTCGTAAACTCAACATCTATCTCCTCTGTATACTCGTTCCTGAACTAAATTTACAGGGAGGTCCGTTGGAGTCGTAAACTCGACATCCATCTCTACAGATGGATCCCAGTGTACATATCAAATGTCAAAATTGGGTAAAGATAAGAATTTATCAACTAAAACTAAAAATTATTAAAAATAATGAAGATGTACAAAATTTCATCATTTCACTCCAAATAAAAAAAATCGAGACCGAAATGGTTAAGGCGAAATGGAATGATTTTGACCCATTATTGAAGGTTTCAATCATTAACTCACACTTTTAATCAAAAATAAGTTTAAGTCAATATATTTTTGAAACTCTGAATCTTGTATGTAATTATTTATCCTTATGTACAAAATTTCAACACTTTAGCTGTGCATGTTGCACAAGAGGACAGCACTGTGTCTTATTCAGATGTACTTAATAGTCATAAGTTGCACAAAAAGACTGCTGTACCAAGCATCCAAAGAGAGAACAGGCAAAGTGTTTAACTTTAATTATAATCACAGCTAGCTTGGGTGTGAGCAAGGGATACTTGCCTCAAGTATACAAATTCATTTTAATTACACAAGAAATCAAGTGTGAATTTCAGAAAAACTTACTGCAGCTTTTTCAAAACAAGCGTGGAGATCCAATTCACCTGTAATTGAAAGTATAGGATATCAAATGAAAAGTCAACTTCAAAGATAACAAACCACTCATTCATCCAAAATAATAAAAAATGATTTTTATGTTCTGTCCAAATAATAATGATAATAATTATTTACCAAAATACCACTCAAAATGTTACAACAGTTAAATAATAGCAATCATTAGATGCAGGTTAATAAAGAACTAACCAAAAGGGATAAATGTTACATATTTTTAGGAATGACTAGATTTTGGCTAAAAATGTTTTTAACTTTATACTTCTCCATCATTAAATAAAAAATGTAGAAAACTATACCCATTACGCGACTGCGGTAGACTAAGGTGTTGAAGATACCATCCTGGCAAGCCATGATGAAACCCTCAGTTTCCTACTTCAGCCCAAGCCAAGGTCTCCATTATTATTATTATTATTTCACCGTAGTGTGCGCTGGTCAGATCCTATCCCCCGAAGCCCCGATATATTCGGGAGGGTGCGCCAACATTATCAACAATTATTATTATTATCATTATTTTCCAAAAAAAAAAGTTTTTGCTGGGGTCCTGTGCCCGAAGTTCCACTCATAACCAAATTTTCATTTCAGGATCTTCAGCTAACAAAAGGACCTGTAATTTGTGATAAATGTAAAAAGATGCTGAGAATATGTTTTGATTTTCTCAGTCATAGTATGGATAATGAGGAAAAAATATCGAAATACAAAAAAACTACAGGAATAAATATTGAAGATTTTCATGAAGTTTTATATGCTGTATCAACTTCAGCCATTCACATTCCAGAAATAAAGGTGCCTTTCCCGAATATCCAAATCGAAGATGCAACAATGACATTACCTGAGAATTCTTTTTCTCAAAGACATACTATTCAAGAAAAGGAAGCTCTGTTAACTGAAGAAAAAGAGAAAATGGTTTCATTATCTGATGATGGTACTAAATCTCTTTCATCTCGTGAAAGTTCACCTGTGTCAACTAATGTACCTATAAACGCAAACAAACGGAAAAGAAAGTCTCTGGTTGGACTGTTAAGTGATTTGGAGGCTGACGGTACTGATGAAGATTCAGATTTCAGACCTGAATCGGAGTCTGATGATTTTTCTGATTTTGAGGAGAGTTTACCAAGGAATAGGTGAGTTTAAAAAATAAGAAACCATTCGAAAGATGAGTGTGAAAAATGTATTCGAAACGGAAAATTTTCAGTTGGAAGTTAACATATATAATAATAATATTATAGAAATATAATACTATAGAATACTATACTATAGTATACAGTATATAGTATAACAGTTTGTTGGCACACTGTGTGTTTGACTGTGTTTGCTCATAGTTGCTTAAATTTTAAGTTATTTTCAAGAAGATGGATATTGGAATTAGTTGTTCAAATTTTACTATCAATTCTTATTCCAATAAATGAAATTGTTTGAACAATTGGTGAACAATCAATTAATAACCGACACTGTTGAAAATAAATCCTGAAAGTAATATTTTATGTTTATTTTGTGAATGAGTAATCACATAATACACACTTATTTTTTATATATAAAACAAAACTAGTTGACATTTTGAGAAAGTAAAGAATATGAATATGACCCATTGAATCCTTCCACAAGTAATAAATGTTAAAATTTGATTTTTGTGTTGAACATCTATTGTCCACATATTGTCTCAGCCTTGTAATTTTTCGATTCCTGAATCCAAGAAAAAGTTTCTTGGAAACATTGCCATATTCTAAACTGTACTGTACTGTATCGTACATAAACTAAACTGTAATAGGTTACTATCGTGGAAAATAGTACCTACAATGGCTGAAGAAAATGTACAGGGACTTTCGCCCTTCCAAGTTAACAGAAAAAACTGAAAATTCTGTTTTCCCTGTATAACTCGAGAAGGAAAAAAGTCCCTGTGATTTTTCTTTGACCATTGCACTGTTTCCCACAATAGTTTTTTCCCAATTAATGTCTTTCATATTTGTAAGGTTAAGAATATACAATGTTTTCACATGATGAAAGTGACAAAGTATATTTGCAGTATGTGATAAATATTCATCATGCTGTTTAATATCCGTCTAAAAATAAGGATGGTCAACCAGGTAAAATCAGAAACTGAGAGATATAAGGTCTTTTAAATTAGGAAAAAGTTTCTATTTTCGGAGCTTATTTACATGATGATTTAAAATTGTTTCCATAGGTATTTCAAAAGAAGCAAAATTAGCCAATTTTTTTTGATTTTTTTTCTAACTCTATTCAAGAAAATATTAAAAAACAAATTCACTTCGTCGTTGCACTTTTTAAACTGCACAAGATGGCGTTGAAGATTCTCAATCCGTTGTTTCTTCTCCGAGAAATCATCATCAATTTTTATATGGTCGGGAAAAAAAAAGAAACAAATACCCGTTATAAGTTAGCCTTTTTGGAGACAAAATGGCTCCGGTTCTACATTTTTAAATGGAACACCCTGTATATTGTAACATTATTGTATTTCTAAGACAATTCTGAATCATAATGTGACATTTTATGTCATTATTTTTAATTTATGACATTATGTTTTGATCGGGTTCCTTGTAGAGTAGACCCAAATTTGATAGACTTTATATGAAATTTCGAAAATTATTGATATAGGGTGGTCAAAAATGAATAATATTGAAATTTAATAAACCTTTTAAAATTACTTTTTTCAAATGGATAACCCCCATTATTATGATTTAATCGTATTAAGCATAAAAAATAAGGGCAAATTTGTATGAGGATACCTATACCAAAAATTAGTAGTTTTTGAAATATTTGCATTTTTCTATGACAGAATACTTGGAACGCCCGTTCACGAGTCACATTTTGCGGTCGCATCGACCACACAATTGCAGTCGCGTTCCAGCGAACTCAAGCCGCCCATAAGAAATACTGTACTACTACACGTACACGGGCGTTCAAAAAAGTCAAAACGGGCTTCTGCAGTCAACTTGCTGCTGATCTCCGCCGAGATGTCATCTTGGCATCCGCCGCACACTAACCACAAACTTGCAGTCGAACCCAACCGCGTACATATTGGTCTCACAATATTCAATTTTTGATGTCAGTTGCCTCAACTGCAAGTGCGGTGTATATGGCAACGTGGCCACAATGTTGTGGTTGCTTTACCTGCAAATATGTGGTCCGTGTATGGCCGGACTTACTATACGGTTTCTAAATTCTGTCAGTTGGTCATGACGACGCGGCGTTAAAAAGCAATCAATTGGAATCCAAATATTGTTCATCCTCACTAAACTTGTCCAGAACTCATAGAAAAAAACTCGTTGATGGAAGTGTATTTGATATAAATTGATGGATGTAGCCGTTACTACGTGGTAGGAAATCATAATGAAGAAAACAGAATTGAAACTTCCTATGTTTTTTACCACTTTCATTTATAACTAACGTTACTGCAGTTTCGTCCTATAAAGACTTTTTAATTACATATACATTAAATTCAATGTATACGTTTGAAAATGTTCTTATAGGATGAAATTGAAGTAAAGTTAGTTACAAATAAAAGTGGTAAAAACATAGGAAGTTTCAATTCTCTTTTCTTCATTATGATTTTCTATCACGTAGTAACGGCTACATCCATCAATTTATATGAAATAGACTTCCATCAACGAGTTTTGTTTAGGAAGTAAAATGAAATACTTATACCGGAAAACTAATTTAGGTGTTTTTTCACCAATTTGAAGCCGTTGAAGTTTTGAGAATTTCTACATCAAACATTTGTCATAGTTAATAGCGTGCATTATAAAGACGAACGAATTTTCTTCTTTAGACAGGAATGTCGAGGCACGCTGTTGAAAATTTTTATTTCAACAAAGTTTATTTCGAATAACTTCTTTGATCAATTTCCCAAACACCAAACTAATATTTTTGCACTCGACGCGCGTTTCGCCAACAAAGTTAGCATCCTCAGGAGAAGAAAATTGATCTCTGTTCACGATCACGATCTGTTTAACATTGAGTTGTTGTTAACAGGTCTTCACAATCATTTACCAGAAACAAAATCAGATAAATTTCATCATACTGAGGATCACCATGAGATCGAAATAGTTTTCATGCAAATTATTGGAAGAATCATTTGTAACAAGTCATTTTCAAACAAATGAGATCTTGTTTTCATCATCACAAAATATTGAATCTCTTACCAAAAGGGATTCAAGAACCCAAACTATCAGAAAACAAAAATGTTTTTTATATATTTCTCTATTTATTTTCAGTGAAATACAAAACGGGACAAACCCAAAAAGAGTATTCACAAATGATGGGGTGAAAATAACAATAAATAATTTGATTGTTATAAATGATATGCAGTATCGTGTTATGAACAGTAATTACAGTTATAAGATATATAGATGTTATGTTTAGCATATTTCGGTACATATTTTGTTACAATTATATCTACGATAGAGTACATTTATTGCATACATATTACATTACATATTAATACATACATACAATAATACATTACATAATATTAATTACATAGTATATTAATTGCAAAATTATTATTTAGAACTGAATCTAAAGTATTATTGGACAAATTTACATAGGAACTGAATTGAGAAAGGCCACAATAACATATTCATTCAATGAAAAGATTATAATTCACATCACAATTTTTGTTCACGTTGTCTTGATGCAATGTATAATATTCGGAAGATTAAAAACCCCACAAATAACGAAGGTGTCATTGGCGTTATTATTGACAATGTCATCAAGCTTAGCGCAGAAAATAGTAATTCAGAGAAGTTTGGACCTGAAAGAATATAAACACTGCACAGGTTCAATTTACTAGTATTAGCTTTTGTAGGATTCACCGTGATCCATAGGTCTTCCACTTCAGTCATCCATTCATGCCTTACCACACAAGATAAGCTGGTATTTACTCCTATCATCACGCCGCCGCCGTCACAAGCAGTATGTATGTCTTCTCTGTCACGTCGAAAATCGTTATATGTATCACGTAATACCTCGGAGAAGCTGATAGAACTATTCAACCAAGTTTCTATTAGACATATTGTCATATTCGAGATTTAATGAATGAATGCGTATTATGAATTTAATTATCAAATAACTCAAACTGCACATGAATTCTTGTTCAATTGACGTGCAAGTTGAGTTAATAATTTTATGTACTAGACTCTTTTAGAACAAATACCAATTGGATGATCAGTCTCTGATGACATTTTACTAACGGTACTGAAATTTTCGAAAAGTCATTGAATATATAGGATTCGTCTTGTGTATCACCAAGTTTTGTCACTCACGGATTAGGTAATACTTTGAAGGGCTGTATTCCATGGAAATACTACCACATTTTCCCTGCAAGATTTCTTCACATTCGAAATAAATGTCCCGAGTTAGTACGAAAAATACTGAAGATAATCGTGACATAAACGAAAAACAAAGTTTTGTTACGTCATTTCATTTTGTTTTCTATTTTGCAAATTGATTTTCAAATATATTTTCCATTTCCATTGAGGAAGCAGTCAAAGGAATGAGATGAAAGAAAATCTCGGCGCTCCTCTTCACTTTCTGTAGCAGTCTTTTCATGTTTCAGACTACGATACACTTTGGAATACGTAAAGGATTTCACTCTGAGATATTAATACAAAGAATGTTTTAATCAAGTAAATATATCGCACTTTCTGGAATTCAGTCTAGCCAACACTGGAGCGTTACTCTCAGAATAGAAAGGATGCTGTTAATATTTCACAGGAAACAATCTAGAGTGGTTCTTCGTTTTTTCAAGTATTCCCATATATATGCACATTCGCTCATGTATCAACAATTTGAGATAAATAGAGGCAGATGCTATAGAGGTAGCAGCATAAGGATAAATTTCAACTTTAATAACCTTATAAAGTATCACCTCCATCACCCCTTACAAACAAACTTGATTAGGAAATGGTCCATCTCGTCTGGTACTGTCGCAGACATTATCAAATATGCGGCAACAGTCCGACCTTGTCGGAACCCGAATCACTCCTCGAGAATGAGTTTCATCCTATTTTCTTGGTGAAGAAGTTTACTCAAGAGAATTTTATTGATGACCTTCGCCATCAGGCGATAGCTATCTATGAGGGTTTTTTGTTTTCCTGTCTTTTAGATGGGCACCGCCTCTGCATGTTTTAGACAATCTGGATAAGGTTGGTGTTTAATGGTTGCATTTGTGATGTGTACCAGTTGTACAAGACCACAGATTACGCAGTAGAATCATTTGAATACCTGAAGCTTCGTTCTTCTCCTGGCTCTTGGTGGAAGAAATTACTTCCCCGACGTCTGTGACGGACTCACGTTGCGTCGGCTCCGGCTTCTGTTCTATAAGCGATGTGATGGACCGAATTGAGAGTATCCACGAAAAACCCCAGAAATATACCGAATACTGTATAGTAGTGATTAGTTATACATACGAACTATGAAAAAAAGCATCTCAACGCGCTTGACTGAAGGTATACGAAGTTGCCGCTATATCCAAACAGAGAGATCGGCAGTTGAAGAACATGCTCTCTCAGAGAGCAGCCATGGCATTGCCTTTGAACACACACAAGTTCTTGTTGAAACAAGCCATAGAAATACATAAACATAAGAATAATTTCAACCGTAAGGAAGGGAGATCAAACATCAACCAGAAATGAATATCGAAGAAAGGTTAGACCAATCAGGTATAATTCAACTAAACAATATAGTGCAATCTACCTTCGAACAGCTCCTCTCTAATAATATAGTTAGGGAGTTAACTAATTTCGTTATGCAATAATCATTTCTGAT
>WOGP01006713.1:0-12204 GCA_015342065.1 Leptinotarsa undecemlineata | reverse complement strand
TATCAGTTTGTTGTTAGGTTTTTTGATTTCTAGAAAAAGTTTTCAAAAATCGGTTTGCAAAACCACTAACTACCTCTAACCCTACGAACACACGGCAGTGATAAAGAAATATTGTGAAACGGACAAAAAACTAGTATTCAGCCAGTCCAGCTAGCCGAGCCTTTATCCCTCAACTATATTTGATAACACGTTTACTAACTATCTGGGCGACTAGGGGCCACAGGCAAGAAATGTTTATGACTGTACTCTTATTTTTATTGCCATTCCAATTGGGGATAGATAGACTATATCAGTCAAGAAAACTACTCCTCAAAATAATTTAGTAGTTGACTGAACTAACTTGAAAGCACGAGATATTTCAATTGCACCACACACATTATTATATACTTATGAATTATTATTATGAATATATACTTATGAATTTGGAAGTTACTCACTCAACACCCACTCATCCATACCTGTTTCTCCGTACTGGCAAGCCCTATTAAGCTAAAATTTGGTATGTAGGTGCTTCTTAGGTCTCAGATGCTAACTAAGGAAGGATTTCTGAATATTCCAACTGGGGCGCCCCCCGTTAGTGTTTACGTATGAAAATCACCTTTTCATCACTGTTTCTCCGTACCGCTATACTTTACGTAATTTTGTACGTAGATTCGTTTTAATTTGTTGATGTGAAATGTTTTTCCGTGTCGTTATTACTCGGAAGCTGAAATTTTGTATAAAGGTAAATAATGTTTCAGCAATAACCGCGGGGGGAAAATACGCGTTCATAAAATAAAGTTACTATTTCATCCCTGTTTCTCCGTAATGGTATATTTTCGGAGGCTAACATTTTTTGGAAGTACGTTTTATATTGTAGATGTACAATAAAAAATTATTTTTGAGTATTCCAAGTGAGACAGACGCCAGCTGCGTAAAAAAACGCGTTTATAAAATTATCTTCAATATATTCTTCATTTGTCCATAATGTGATCAATATGTAATTTGAATAAATATTTTCGAAGTACAGACTTCAAGTGCAGGGTCGTAACGGTTGCGGCGGTACCGGGGCAAATATATGTCGCTCTTTCAAGAGTAACCTCTAAAGGAAACATGTTTGTATTGTCTACTGACAAACAACTTAAGGAAGCTAATGTATAGCGAAACAGGTGTTTACGGTCAATTGTAAATCTTAAATTGTTACTTGAGTATGTCAACGATTTTCATCAAGTATCGGCCAATTCCATCAAAAACAGCAGTTCAGTATAGAATATGAAAGAACAATAATCAAGAAAAGAGAATTGAAACTTTCTATGTTTTTTACCACTTTTATTTCTAACAAAAGTTATTCAAGTTTCGTCCTATAAGGATATTCTCAAACTTATATATTAAACTTCTAATGTATAACTTTGAGAATGCTCTTATAGGACGAAACTGCAGTAAAGTTAGTTACAAGTAAAATTGGTGAAAAACAAAACTTTCAATTCTGATTGTTTGTTACCGTAGTAACGACTACATCCATCAATTTATTGAATATCAACAATATTTTTTGAAGAAACAAATTATATTATTAAAAGCCAAAAATGTTTTCTGAACAAAGACTAATTTGACGTTTCTGTTTATAATCTACTAGTACTATGTTGCTGTATCGCTGCTCTTCCAATGTTTTGACAGAATCAGAATCAACGAACTTAGGCGTGCGCAGCGATATAGAACAGTGCTTTAAAAAAATTGTTCTACAGCGCCATCTAGGGGTGAGTTACATAAAAATTGATAGCCTAAAAACCTTCTCTATGAAAAATTACTTATACGTGTCAAGTTTCATCACGATCGATTGAGCGATGTAGAAGTTTATCACTTACCAACCAACCAACAAACATCCATTTTTGTATATATGATTTCGATAAAATCAGTCGTATTCCTCATTCAACTGATATTACCTTGAAATACAGAGAACAGGATCGGGATAACGAAGCATATTTTTAAATTAACTGGTGGTCACGCAATGAAATGAACGAAAAATCGAGAAAACTAAAATAATTCGTTCATATATCTTGGCAGATAACAAGTGTATTTCAACTTGTGATAAATGGATCGTATTTGGTTACCACTGCGAAGACAAGACGTTGAAATATGAAATATTAACTCAAACTAATTTCTTGGAAAATATCCTTGAGCGTGCTCTTATAGACTATCGAATGACATTTTGACATTCCCCGTGACATTCGTCAAAAGAAATACATTCTCAGAAGACGCGTATTTCAAAGTATTTTTGCAGGTTTCGATACCTCAGTCGTAATCAAAAAGCTAAGCATTAAAAATTTCATTTTCATAATCGATAAGTTTATGTATAGGCAAGATTCATTATTACGATAAGATATTGAATAATTAGGTTATCTGTGGATCCATATTCATTTATTTTTCACATTAGGGAAGGTTACAAATCCAAGAAATATCAAAGAACAAAGAACCTATTTGTCCCCCTTCAATGATAATGTTATTTGCTTGATGTACGATCAGAAAACAGCCGGTTTTATGCTGCGTTTGTTTGTCACATTACGCTGAAAGTTTGGAATAATATATACTCGAGTTAAATGACTGCTTATCTCGTTGTTCGTAATTTTAGATTTTTACATGACCTTGAAAATTGCGTACGCTTATTGCGAACGGCTACCACTACAACTATTGTTAAATAACTGACGTCAGCTTCGAGCAAGGACCACGCCTAGTGTGGAAAAAGTAAAATAATAAAAAGGATGACACCAGATCACCTTGGAAATAAGTACGAGGAGAGTATGTTCACAGTTCTGGTATACACTATTATGGCGTGGCATAGATAAAATATTGAATTACAGAATTTGCCGAGTGTTGCGTCAGAGATACATACCGAGTGTGTTATGCTCTCAGAAGTAGATTCGAACGAAGGCCTTCTTACATTTAAATTCCTTATCACAAAAATATGCACAGGAACTTCGTTATCTCTCTTGCTTGCAAGTAGGCTAAGGGAATTCTTCACTCCATAGCAGATACTGAGAATAATACGTTACACAATGATTTCCGTTTCATACATTTCAGGAAAATTTTTCAGCTCTGAGTCAAAATATACAATATGTATCCGTGTCAGCAATATGGTAGCACAAAAATTTCAAAATTGATTATTGTACAACATAACTTACATTCCATAAACATTTCACAAGTTGCAACTGTTTTTTTTTTTCCAAACCAAGAAGTCCACTCTGAGATATCTATTTTTTCGGTACTTTCAAAGAGGATACTGTTCTCAAATTTCACAACCTCATTTCCCAAATGTTTAACCATTTGTAGAGCCAAAATTCCCTTTCTATATGTTTCCCGTGTTCCATCTAAGTTTTTTGTAGCCCTTCTTCATATGTCACTCTTACATTTCATGTTTCAAATTTTGGTGAATTTCTAGGTAGTTTCTTGCTTATTTTCCCTTGTTCATAATCGTACTTGGTACTTCCTTGTCGTTACCATTTTTTAGTTGAAGGTTTGTGGTTGTTAGTTTCTGCATTATTTTTGTAGCTTTAACTTTTCTATTCTTGTATGTGTATTATTTTCACTATTGGTTAGGTTATTGTTTATATTAGATTATTTCTCTTTGATATGTCAACTTGCTTTTGATATTATTCTGTCATTGGTTTTGTTTGAATCAAGCATAGACTTTTCCTATTCAATTACATTTTCTGATTTCACTGGAATTTGTGGTTCTTCAGAGTCAGGAATCTATTTCTTCATATATCAAATGCTAACATACATTTTCAATAACAAACTAACTATTTATTGCCAAACTGTTGGTTTTGCAAATAAGCAATTTAGTAAGAATGAACATGATGACAATTTCAAAACAAGCGTACCTTATGAAACCAACCCACTAGTAGGGACGGCCACCCTAAAATCTCAAATGAAAATGGGGCATGACTGATACCTCATTTTAAATGTCGTTGAGCTACTTTTTTAAAAATACAACATATTTAACCTTGTGAGCGGCTCGTGAAAAATCTGGTAAAAATTTTAAATAAGTTTAGGTATCAAATACAGTTTGTGATATAATTTTAATGACTTAAAGTGAAAGAAATCGGAGCCCGAGGAAAAACGGAGGAGAATTCGTAATCATATGACAGACAGCGCTGTATTGACCATATCTTTGTAAGTACCAGATTTGTTACATCTTTTTTCTTGCAAGTATATACTAGAATTGTTCCATCTTTTAGTAATATAGTCACTAGACATAAGGATTTATTAATATTCTTCATTTCACACTTTGCTAAATGTTTTGTAAAATTGTAAATTGTAATGTAAACATCAGAGCATTCAAAATACTTTGTAGTTCCTCACACTTTGTTAAATATGTTTTTGTCAATTGGCTTTGTCTTTGAATAATTAAATAAATAAATAAGTTGTCATCGGCGGTGCTATTCTGTACCACAAATACAGTGCTATTTTGTACCACAAATGTAGTGCTATTCTGTACCACAAATGCAGTGCTGAACACAACAATCGTCAAAGGACAAGCCCGAATAAGTAAAAACAATGACATCTTACCTTACGAAGAGGCCATCTATGGGATTGATGAGAGACCACTTTCACAGCAATTCCTATTGAAAGGCAACTAGATGAAACCAGAGCACAAAAAAGCACCAGCACCAATGATGTTGTGTGGGACCACGAATGTTTCATTTTTGGAAGAGACTCTGAATCTTCACAGTTGAAGCAGAGTATATATTATGAGACAATTATAGACAAAGCATTGTACTAATGAACATGAAGATCATGGCCAACAATCCCCGAAAATTGTTTTGACACAGATATTACCGTGTGTGAAAGTGCACATCCCAACTGTATTTAAATTTTGTATGGAGAATTATTTGATGACAGGTAAATTGCTATCACACAATATATCTCATGAAAACACGTCATCTGAAAATTTAATTGCAATCAATTTAGATGAAAAAAACCCAATTCATAAATCAGACAATCAAGTTTCAAAACAAATTGCAGGTTATTAACGGTTACTCTAGTGCTCCCAAAAATGATAATATAGCACCTCAATCAATCAGGTAGACATTATAAATACATACTCTGTTGGAGTTTTTCTTGAAATGAATCATGCAATACTCACTGAACTCTAAAGTTATCCATGAATCATAAACTTTTCCCAGATGTCCCTCAATGTTAGATATTGGCACTGCCGTTGTTACATTTGTTCACTTCAGATGGAATGTGGTTTCGAATCGTAGGATTCATCATCGGATTACGCAAATATTCATAAAATTAACAAAATAAAAGTTCTTGAAGTCACAAACAAGTATTACTAGTTACAATTGTGAGGTTGAATATTCAATGTGAATGTGGAAATGGAATTTTGGTTCTGTGCTTTAGATCGTAATGAAATGAATTTAAATAGAAACTACCCATTTTATAGTATATTCCTGAATAATAATTTCATTAGGGCATTAGGGGGTAAGCAATGGTACATCTTTTGTCAGTCTGATTATGTTTGCATCTCAATAGAGCATTACAAAAAAAAGAATATTAACAGACTGTCGAAGTACTATGTATACATTGTTGATGGCTGAACTCTGAAGAAGCGGAAATTACGTTCGCAAAATTTTAGCAAATAAATACATTCATCACTTTTTTCATCACCCAATCTTCTCTTTGTCTCTACAATAATTACTATTATAATAATTACATATAGTAACCAGATAATTCATATCTAAATCTTCAGAGGAGATGGGCGTCCACTCAACGATATCGATGTAACTTCGGATTATGCCTAAATCTAATATATCATTAGGTATAACTGACAGATGCTCTCATGCGAAAGTTGCTGCAGTCATTAAGGTGGAGATCTTCCACTTCGAACATCTGAACTCTCAATATCGACCAATCTGCTGGAATCTGTTCAGTATGGTATCGTAGCTACGGCAGAAAATATTCCACAAGATGATCCACAGGTCGATTCCACAGTTGTAATTTTCAACCTGAGACGATCGGAAGAACGTCTTCTGGCTGGTGAGTACACCTGAAATACGTCATAGATGACCTACTTCGCAAGTCACTCATGTGTGTCTCTTACCCACCTGACAAAGATTGTGGAGAATTTACGATGATCTGTTAATCCTGAAATAATTCATTCTCCGCAAGAAAATTCAGATCCCTGTTGCAGAACACATATTCTGTACCTGCCCCACCGCGGTCCTAATCAGGTTTTCAGCGTTCCGTAGAATCCTTCTTTTGTCAACTGATCTGAAGGATTACTATCTTGTTAGGAAGTTGTAATGGTCGATCAAGTTTGAATAGGTGTGAGCCACAATAAACCCTCGCAAGTTGCAGTGAACGGTCGAATATACCATCCTTTCAACCTTTAGTACCGTAATACCGTCGCACTGTATTATTCACAGTCACGACAATATCCAATCCAATCCAATTGACTATAGTTTCAGCTGTTTGGATTTTTTCTATATTTATTGTTATTTTCTTCTTTTATTTTTAGGTGTCTTTTTTGTGGTTGGATGCCACTTAATTATTTCTTTCAAGTCTTACTTTGTTCTTCTCTGAAAATGCCTCGGAAGCGAAAATGTGATCTATCCAAAAATTCATCGCGGGACCGTGCAGCAAAAGTTGTACTGACACTTATTTAATGCGAACAAAGCCGCGGTAAAAGCTAGTAGACTATAAAATACTTCATTCGAAGATTCACACAATCTATTATGAATATGGAAGGACACATATAATTAAGGTTTCAAAACGAGTCGAATTTGTCTCTTATAGATCTTCATATAATACTGAAGAGTAAACTAACTCCTCCATTCATTTGAAATAAAAATGAATGAAAGATTCCCACATTTTTTTGTGTATCAAGATGGAGAACCTTTTGTTTGAAATTGAACTTTTTAGTACTCGTTGAAAGCTTATAAATGAAGCCATTCCTAATCTCTGAAAATCCAAAAGAAGACTTAAGGAAAACAATCCTGATGGTGAGTAATGGAAAGTTATCAGAAAACGCCATGGTCCGAATGCTTTTCAAATTTTCAAAAAATAACTGAATTCCTTGATTTACAATCTTCCAACATTGCCAGTATTGATAGCCTTGTGGCCCTTCATACATGTTTTTGATGAATGGAGACGATGGAAAGAAGGTATACCTATCATATCGGAGTTTTAATTGGATTGGTGGGGATCTGAGTGTTTTGCCTTTGACAGAAAATACATCTATAATCTGATAATGAATTGAATGACTTGAGGGAGACGTGTCGATTTCAGAACAGATGTTGGAAAACTGTTGATATAATTTCTATCAGGAATATCCCGAGCAGTTAGATAGTTTTATGCCTGATCTTGTATTATATTTAAGATATGATCATCTACCTCCGATATACATCCTACGTACTTGAACACATTATTTCTTTGAAATCGAACTGTCGAGAACTAGAAACCACGAAATCACCTGAAAATTTTTTAAATTCTACCATTACAAGCAGTGTTGTCCATCTCTTGGACTATTTAAATTTCAATATTATCGAAATTCAATTCCAACAAAGAAATATAGTGGAATTTAGTTCAAACCGAGCATTGGGTACAATAATAATAAATATAGTTTGAAAAAACTAAAAAACACGCTTTTAAAGAACATCGAACTAAAGTTAAAAATATTTTTTTAAAAAAAGCTTCAAACAATAACGAACGAAAAATACTAGTATTATTCTGCAAAAATTGACGGGCACTTGATATACAAAAAATATGGCACAAAGCGCCCACGCTTTTTTCACAGTAATACTAGTATTTTTCGTTCGTTATTGTTTCAAGCTTATTTAAAAAAAATGTTTTTAACTTTTTAGTTCGATGTTGTCCAAAAGCGTGTTTTTTAGTTTTTTATCCTATATTTATTTTTCACTCTTTAGTCCGATTTATTGTCTAAAATAAGGTTTCTTTAAGTTCTAGTCACTAATATTATAAATATTCAACAGACGTCGCACGAATTTAAAATTCTTCTCAAACAACATAATAAAGTATGAGGTCTTAATTTCAATAGTAATACTGAGATGCAGTAAGTCTCCAACAGAGGGCGGACAGTTGTTAAATTTGTTTCGAAGTAAAGAGATAATTTGCAGCAATAATTTCAAAAAACAATTCAGTCTTGATGTTTTAATTTGAAGTTTAATTCAAAATATTCATGGACTGAAAATATTTTTCCAGTGAACAATTTTATTTTTCAAATCAATCTTTTGATTTGATATGTATGTCAAGCACCTTAATTCTAATTTTTCGATTTTTTGAACTGAAGTTTTTAGGTGTACGATAAAGTTTTCATTGTTGAAGTCCATATTCTCGTTTGCTTTCGCATAATCGAATTAGATTTCAAAATATATCTTCCATTTCGTTCAAAACTTTTTTCTGTACTGAATCACGGGTAATTGAAAATTTTTAAATATTTCATCTGTAGTACAAAATTTCGCTAACACTTATAATTCTCAAGATATGTTTTTTTATTTTGATTTTCTTTTGAACGACCTATCAAGGTGGTTACGTATAGCGCCATCTGCCCGCAAATAGATCAAGCAATAATTGATAGTTACCTACAGCGCGATCTGCCCGCGAATAGATCAAGTAATAATACCGCTAATTCTGTCAATACAGATCCCTAGCTTGAGAGTAACAAGCAAATAAACATACAAACAAACATACATACAAACATACAGGTGAAGCTAATTTAAAGCATGTACTTCCGTACTGTTACCGTACAGCCGTACAACTACTGTACTAACAACAAACATTTCTAGTCATTATTTTTCCAACACATTTTCACTTTCTTGAAATGAGTCTATGCTTAAACGGTCCATTATGCACAAAAAAGTCACTGGATATTGTCTATATTGAAATTAAGAGATTAACAAAGAGATTATTTCGCTTCATCTTAAACACCATGACGATAAACCAACCAGTATTTGTACTGAAAATCAGGAAGAAGGCTTGCAACAATAATAATAAAAGACCCACACAGTAGGCCTTGTCTTCGAATGAAACAAGTCAGGAAAGAAGCGAGTGCTAGCAGTTCTTATCAGAATCTAGTAGGTCATAAAGATAAAACCCACTGAGTTTTGTTGAGCAAGAAGTGCGCGGTGCACACATTCGAGTCTTGTTCGTCACTTATCTCTAGAAGCACTGTAATTTATTTCGAAGAAGGCTTCAAAAATTACCAGTAGTCATTAAATTTTATTTATTGCTGTTTGCATCGAGCTCGGATCATATGTCAATGTTTATTGCTGTCCGAAACACAATTACGTCTTCCTTGTTCACAATAGAGTCGAAATACTTTTAATTGTTCTCTATCATTTAGTTCATTCACGTACGTTTTTGTAACACAATCCATGGATATGTCAAAGATACTTTTTTGGTTTGTTGGTCATGCTCTGCTGCATTTCATGCCTGACGTTCATCAGCCAGGTACTGTGGTAGACACATGGAAATACAAACCAAGGGAATAAGCACTCAAATTGTAGAGCACACACTCAACAATACACAACACAACACTCAAAAATAAAACTTTTTTGGATCTGCCGTTTCATAGGTAAGTTAATAAAATATTCGTATGTTGACGTTCGAAGACATGAAAAGTTACAGAATAGTATGGTATATGTCTGAAGTTGGCAAGCTAATTATTAGTTATATAGCGGTTTTTGTAGTGAAAAGTATCTTGAAACGTTTATATTGTCGTCAGTGCATTGATAATTTGTTTTGCATCCCTCTGAATGTGTTGTTGAAATTTGCGAATTATATAAAAAAAATAACAAAATATTTTTTCAAATTACGTGGAAGAAAAATATCACAAGATCTAAATAATTTCGTATCATAGACTCTCGAATCTTGAAAATGTTGTAGGTATTGATTTTTTCTCCTGGAGACCAACCACATGTCAGAATTATCAAGAACTATTTCTGAAAAATATACATGGTGTATAAACGATAGGTGGGTGAGCTATTAGATATACAAAAAAATCAGATAAAAGTTTTGTATATTCATAAGAACTATATTTATTCGATCATTACTATTATACAGGGTGTCCAATGAATGTGTGACAGATATTTTCACTCGACTGAGTTTCTTGGGCAGAGTGCTTTTTGAAAATATAGGTTGTTTGGATTTATACCGGGTAGTTCAGAAGTTAGCGAAGGACCGAATATTTTTAATATGTTTTGTTTTCTTATCAGTCCACATTCAAAGTAATGTCTTGGTAAATAGACATATTATGCATCTCAACTCAACAGAGAACCCCTTTTGGATGAGGGAAGTCGCTAACCAAAACAAATGATCGATAAATGTTTGGAGGGGCATAATTGGGGATCAGGTCATAGGACCATATTTTGTTGATGGGCCTCTGAATGGATAAATTTATAGAGATGTTTTCCAAAATAATTGGAGGATGTACCGATTGACACAAAGCAAATTACCATTATGATGACAAATAAAAAAGTTTTTGAACAGGTGGCGTAGGAATAAATTGATTAGAAGAAATGAACCCGTTTTATGATTTATATATATGGGAATATATGTTGAAGGAGATGTTTGGCGATATGAATAGTAGGATTATAGAAGATTTTCGGTCTATTACTAGATCAACTTTAATTGAAGTTCGAAGGAAAATTGTTGATTGACTACATTTTGGCATAGCTCAAAATGGAAGAATGTTCGAATATCTATTTTGAATTTGTGCGTTTTGAAATTGTTCGTTTTCATTTTGTTACTTGTTTTGTTCAGCACTGAACAAAAAAAATATTGTTTCTATTTAATGACTTTTGCATAACTTCCTCAAGAATTGAAAATACATTTCCCGTCAGTCTTTACATTTTCTGTATGGACCATTCTGGGATGGTCCTATGTCCAGGGTGTTAGGTTTGAAAAATTGAAAAAAAATCGATCACGAGTTTTGTTTATTCCTGTATAGAAAAAACGATATATGGTAAACTTATCAAGTCGAAATAAAAATACACTAGCCTTAAGGATATTTGGTTGAAAAATTTCATTAATTCATTTGATCGAGTAGAAGATATTTGGTGTTGAATGAACCCTTTTCTGACATATTGTATTCAAAAAAACATGAGTTTGGTCAGTCACACATTTGTTAGAAACATAGCTTCAATTATTTTCTACAACTTTTTTCCGAAACAATTTTTTGTATATCTTCTAGGAAAGCAGCTATCTTCTACCCACATATTGTTGATGTACCCTATATAGATATTAGATTCCATTATATACCAGAGCAAACTGATTTTTAAAGAAACAAAAACTCAGCCCTATAATAAATCAATCCTTTTTAACGGACAAAAAATGTTAACATTTGCTATTTAATATATTCAATATAAAACTTATCTTTACCATTTACTCCACATATGTATGTATGTATTGATAGGTATGTATTATTTTGATATGTTATTTAGACGATTTTGTACTTCAGGCTTCACTTGCAGGCGCCTATAATCTTATTTATGCCCATTTCCTTGGTTTCTTCTTCCATGCATAGACATTATTTAAGACGTTTCGGCAATGGACGATAATGAATATGGAATTTTTCCAAGGGTGGTCGGTGCGGCTTTGATTTTATTGGTTAGTTGAAATTACTTTCTTTTTTCTGAAATTCTACTACATCGTTATATGAAGTATCAGAATGGTGGCCATCGATCACATTATTCTTGTATAACCTCGATAGAAATGGGATCAGATAGACAATATACTCGGAAACTGGTGGTTGCATGCCAAGAAATGGTTTGAAAACGTCGAATCATTTTCCTAGTCTGAAGCATACCGTTTTTTGAAATTTCCACCGGACTATTTATATACGAAACTACCGGTCTTATGGGGTTATCCTCTTTATGTGATTTTTATCAATCCATCAAGTTTAGGGCAAGAGGGGTGTATGTTGGTAATTCTCCGTTTCTCTGATTTCGTGAATAATACCACAGATATGTCATAATAATGGTTTCAACGCAGATATTATCCAGAAGTTAGTCAGAAAACAAAGCCGTAAATTCACTTATAGATAAATTTACCCTCAGTTCAAACAACCGATAATGAAGAAATGGGTAACTCTAACATATTTTGGAAAAAGAACAGAGATAATTGCGGGTTTCTTCAGAAAAAACAATGTGGAAGTGGCATTCAGACCACATGCCCGGTTTCCGAATCTAAACGATACTGAAATTTTGC
>WOGP01006712.1:0-12205 GCA_015342065.1 Leptinotarsa undecemlineata | reverse complement strand
TGCATTCATTAATATCAACTACATAAACTTCAAACTGTGATTAATTGCGTTGTCATCTTTATAAATTCAAAAGTGGAGACCTACAAAAATCTGTTTGTTCTTTAAGGGTTGTTTATTTTGAGTTTTTAATTGATTTCCATAGCTTTCAACAAATTCATTTTCCTTCCTTTACTACATGTATGTGAGATTTTGAGGTTTTCCTTACTTATTTTGTGGTTTGTTTCTTGTAGATGTTCATACATAGAAGATTTTTTGTCTACACCGACGTGTTTACGGAGTCTTACTTCGAATTTGCTACGCCAATTGATTTTTGTTGTTGTTTCATAATTTCATGATTTGTGTTACATACTCAAAATGTTAATAATAAATGACATTATTTTTGTAAAGTGAAAAATAATTTAACCACGACACTGCTTGTACGACATTATTGATTATTTCAAGATTCTTCTTCCATTTTTTCGTAAAATTAATATATAATACCATCATTAAGATAATGCTAATTGTTAACCACAATAGGTTCAAGTCACTAGTATCGTGAAATTTTTTGACAGTAGGTTACAAGTATAATAGTATCATCAAATTGTTTTAGCTTGCAAACATGATTGAATTAGTACATACTATGAAGTAAATGTGAATAATTATGAATTACCTGAAATGCATCTCATTTATGGACTAGCAAATGGAAATGCTGCTGCCAGATTACACGTTAGACTGCGTGTAATCGGATCTTAAACAAAACATACCTATCGTTTTGATAGACCGAGAACAATCGTGATACCACAATTAGAGGAAGCAATTCTTGCAAAAAGTTGACATCAATTCTTCAACAAGTACCCAAAATGTGTTATACATTTCAGTGTCAGACATATAAGTATTTGAAATATTTTGAATACAAATACTTCCATAATAATCTCTTTCGGGCCTACGAGAATCCCCATGCTACTATAGAAAGTGTTTTTCGGCAGGAATTTTTGGTAATCATCTCATAGGACATAATTTTTTTCTCAATAGTGTGACGTATAGGCAATTTCTAGAAAACAAATTGCCAGAATTTTTAGACAAAGTATCTTTGCGAATAAAACGAAATATGTGGTTTATGCACACGGGACACCTGCTTTTTCATTGTAACCGTTCGTGAATATCTTACTGATAGTTTTGCTCACCAGGTCGTGGAGCTCAACCATGTCACCTAGATCTCCAGATTTAAGCCCACTGGATTATTTTATTTTGGGAATATCTTAAATCGCTTGTTTTGTCGATGAAAATGACATGCGAAATAAAATTATGTATAATTCTAATGTCATACGCAACACCCCGAGAATTTTGGAACGTGTGTGGCACTCGACGAGGAGAAGACTTGATGCTTGTATTGATGTGAAGATTCTCATTTTGAACATCTGATTCAATAATTATTCATCATTACTTATGCTGACCGAATAAAATACCGAATAAAATATTTATTACCAAAAATTACATGTAATGTTTCTTAATCTACAAGAACTGTTGAAAATGATTACCCCCCGCTCGGATGCAAGAATCCAATCTTCTCCTCATCGACTCCCAAACTCTTTCAAAAACACCAGGATCGTTTCTGATTGCGTTACACCCAGCAGGTACCATCGAAATTGTTAGATTTTTTATTACTTGGTAGGTCCAGTGTAGTATGATGCTATACTTTTATTTCGGCTACGTTAATTATTTTAAAATAACCAAAATTCTTATTGTCGAAATTCTTTTATGCCCCCGTATCTTCGAAACAAAGCGCCCCATCAGAATTCATCAAAGGACAAAATATCCTTAGAATATTCCAAGGAATAGTCTCTTAATTTTTTGCCGCATGTTTAATAGACACCCTGTATAAAAGCTTCTGTAGGTCGGTGAAAAACTCCAAAAATATAAATTTTACCAAAACAGATATCCAGATTTGTCCCTACTTTTTCTATTTCAACTCATGAATTGTACCAACTATAATAAAATTACTATTTCCTGACTGTATGTTTCAGAACATGTCCTTTGATTTATCATGAATTTACTGAAACTGGAGTTGGTTAAATCGAAAAATTATTTACTGTAATCAGACATAGGAAAAATAATGTATAGTAAAGTGAAAGTTGGTGAAAGATCAAGGAATATTTCATTATCAAACACTAATAAAAGATACATTCAACCGTAAATGACTCTTATCATTAAAGTCCGAAGTCTCTGTTGTGTTCTTCCTTGTACTGTACCCCACTTACGTTACAGTTATTCAGAGTCATTGAATTACTAAAATAATGTGGTGTAAACAACATTAATATTATCGGAGGAAGAATCATTTTAGATTGTTGGTGTTGCGGAGGTCACAATTAGCGTATTATTGAACTATTAAGTATTAGTAACCTCAGAAAACTTTACTGATGGCATAATTTATTTTCTGAAAGTAATACAAATTATGAAGTTATGAAAAAACAACAAAAATGATTGGCGCTCTGAGGCGACTTGATTGATGCCAGTGGCGCATTTGTTTCTACAGGTACAGGAAACCCCGAAAACAGCAGCACCACAACATATGAAGATCTTGACATGCTAATGTCCTCTCTTTCATAGAATAGAATGTAGAGTGTCTTCAAAAGCTACAATAATTTCAAGATATCGCTAGACACGACTATCTTCAAACTTAAATCAGACCGTTTTCTCTTTGACCAATGCATATTAATGATCAAATTCAACGCCAGAACCACAGTGAACAATGCCTGCATGAAGATTATAATAGCGGTACGCTAGATAGAAGTGTTCATCTATTTTGCACCTTCGTAAGAGTTTGGTGCTTTCGTCAGAGATTGAGTCATGTTTGAAGATCATCAGTGTTATTATTACATTGACTGGTGACTCAGCTGTAGGTACTTGTTTTCTCATAATAGTTAGATAGTTTGGCAATACAGTTGATCATCACCCGTTGAAAGTTCTATTTTTAGATGATTCAACAATAAGCTTTGTCATATTAGGAAACGCTAGTTGAAGTTCCAGAAAGTCACATACGTTTTTGCTACCTCTTGAACATGTACTACGAAGTAAACAAGTAAGGATGTAGTGTCCAACCAAAACTGGTTTTTGCGACCAATTCGGCAACGGTCTCAGTTTGGGCCGAAACCGAAACCGAAACCGAAACCGAAACTTCCTTACAAGGATTATGTTTTAAGGGAAAAATAAAGTTATTATATTCAGTGAGTCTTTTTTTTTTCTTGAAATCACAACGTTATGCACTCTTCGACATTTTTATTTATTGATAATCAACATAAAAAACCCTTATTCAAGAAAAAATAAATAAAAATACTTTAAATAGGTGAGCTGTTCATTTGAGTAGGTGTAGATTCTTCTTTCGAAAATTATTGATGGGTTTTCAAAAATATTAAACATAAACATAAAATTACTTATTCGAGTTGATACCTAATATCACAATAGTCATGACATGATTGGGTACGTGAAAGCGGCAAAATGTCTTCGTCGATTGTATGAAATTCAACGCACGGAACATGACAGATCACAGCGCAGGAACCCCCGGCAGGTTTGCCGCCGAAATCGAACTTTCGGTCGGACACTATAAGGATCAGCGGCGGTTCGTCAGAAGAGGCAAGGGAGGCTTAGCCTCACCATAAAATTTGAGGCTATTCATCGCAATAAATTAAAAGATATTGACAAATAATTATGATTATTTTTTTCTAAAATTGCTTGGGTATCATTACTTTACCATTTATTTTTAATATAAATCCATGATATGCCCGAAGAAACACCACTCTCTACGTAGTACGTACCACACTGTATCCTGCATCAACAAAACTCAAACGCACCGCCCATGAACGAATAAACCATCAATCTGAAATAATAAATGCCATAAGTTGCAAGGGAGCCAAGCCTCCGACCGCAATAAAAAACACAGGCTCCACGAGACCGATCCAACCAGTGACATACGTCCCGATTTGTAATTTCAGTGGCAGAATTTATAGCGTAAGAGGAGGCTAGCCTCTAGTTGGTCTCCGTTAGTGTACGACTGCGTTTGTTTTTTATTTATTCATTCGGACGGGATGCCGTGACAGACCGGGACTGAAGAATATTTCGGTAAATCGTTTTAATGTTTCTTGATAATATTTGTTATTTGTGTATAAAACAGGCAGTAATATTTTTAATGTGTTTTAAAAGTGTTTTCTTTCAGTTTCAAGGTGTTTTCAGGTTTTCACTTTTTGGCAAGTTTTTTCTTCATTTATTATGGATACGTTGGACGAAATTAAAAAATATGACGATATAGGCTATTGGATGCTGACAAATAATTTCAAGTCTTTATCTTATGATAATAAATTTTACATTATTAAAACTCTGGAAAGGCCCCAACTAAATTTGATTTCAATTAAAACGTTAGATAATCGATAAAATCAGAGATTTAATATTAGTTGGTACGATAAATGCGGTTGGTTAACCGGCTCCATTAAACGAGAAAAACTTTTGGCCCTGTGTTTTTTTTTCAGTAAAAACCGAATACCAAACGTGGTCTAGAATAGGATACTCCGATTTAAAAAAATTACCTCGTTCTACAGAAAGACATTTTAAATCTGAGGAGCATATATTTTTGTCTTGTAAATTAAAATTGTTTAGCAAACAAAATATAGCAACAGCTTTAGATACAATAATCAGGTTAGGGAAAATCGGTTGATTTTAAAAAGACTTATGATTATTATGATTTATTTGGGTTCCCAATAATTCGCTTTTCGCGGACACGATGAAACCAAAATTTCGAATAATCGCGGCAATTACAAAGAAATTTTAATGTAATAAGGCAAATATGATTCATAATTTGGCACTTTTTTAAACGGTAGCGTTTTTCCTGGCACCTAAAAAAACATCCAAAATGAGCTTATAGACAGTGTGACATATATTATTAAGGAAAATGTCAGCAAGGAGATTAAAAGTATTTTTTTTGCATGAAAAATTGATGAAACTACCGATATTACCTGTACATCACAACTTTCAATCGTTTTTAGATATGTCAAAGATGGTAATGTGGTAGAACGTTTTGTGGGTTTTAATGATGTTTCATTTGGGCGCACAGCACACGATTTGTTTAATTTTTCAATTCGTACGTGTGAAACCTATAATTTTAGACAAAAGTTAATTGCGCAAACCTGTGATGGGGCTGCGGTCATGGCCGGTCATTTAAATGGTTTTCAAACTAAAATAAAGTGCATAGCTCCTCACGCACTTTTTACGCATTGTATGCCCATGCCCTAACTTTAGTATTATGCAAAGCGTGCAACAACATAAACATTTTCACGCCTCCGGCGGACTTTTCTGTGTGTATATAGTCTTTATGACTTTAGCCTCCCCTGTTCTCCAATGCACGAGCCGTCACTGATAAGGATATTCCAGCAAAAGATCTACAAACTCAAGACGAGGTAAAGTGTACAAAATATTTCAATCCAGAGCAGTTAGGAGTGTTGATTCTGCTATTTTCCTGCTCACGAAGAGTATCCAACAAGAATCCTAAGAAATCGGAAAAATTCTCTTGTTGTTCTAATGAGTATCTAGTGGACTTCAAAGACTCTACGGAATCGGTTGGTAGAAAAAATGATACATTCTTACGAAACTGCAGCTGCATGAACAAGTGTTTGAGTTTGGTGAATAAGTAGGAAACATTCTCGTTCTGGTTCATCGGTAAAACCTCGTTCTTGAAATTCTTTGTCATGAACAACACTTGTAAATGCTATTCATGTAGCATTATTTCATGAGAAGTTTCTCTGCAATAATACTTGACCTGAAACTATGTTCAATGAACTTGGTAAAAAAACTTTTTGTGTTTCTACTCATCCATTTTTATATGTTTTCTATAGGAAAAGAGAAAGCAAACTGTTTGTTTCTCTGTTAATTCTACATGACAATTTCAAGATAATTTTATTACAAATACGCTTTTGTCAATTTTCAATATCTTTCTTCAATCAGAAGAAGCGCATTGAATTTTAAATAATTATTATTTATTATAGAAAAAAACTAATCAATACAGTTTATTGTATGATTTTCACTATAAAGGGTTTTACAAAAACCGCGACACGTGTTTCGCTATACAATAATTCCTCAAGCATAAACTGAGTTAATGCTTGAGGATTTTGTAAAACCCTTTATAGTGAAAATCATACAATGAACTGTATTAATAAGTTTTTTAATATCGATCATCAAGTATCGGCAAGTTCTATTCAATTATCTATTATACAATTTCTCGAGCAATTGAGTTGAAAATTACTAATCAATAAAAAAAATGGTCAAAAGAAGCTTCTATTTATGTGTTTTAAATGAGATAATTATCTTTTAATTGAACTAAATCCATCAATATATATAAATATACCCAATTTATGTGATATAATAGTTTGTTGCGAGCGAGATTCACCTATTTTATGAAAAAACACATTTTTTTTCAGGAATACTTATGTCGAAACTAAGATGGGACTAACTAGTCCGCCATCTGCGGAGGTTTACCATATGGTATGAAGAATGACGTCACTTAGCTAACCATGCATTGCAAACTGACCGTTTATACAAAATTTGAGCTCAATCGGTACGACTGGATGAATGCAGAAGCTCATTGCGTCTGATCAGAGCCCGTGACTTTCGGGCTCAATGATTTTCAAGTTTTATGAAACATCAAATATGATTATACATTTTAATTAAATAAATGAAATAATCTCCAACATTCCCCTCTTCAGTAATTGTCCCATCAGCAATTACATATTTTTCGTTTTCGTCGTATACTGACAACACACATAACCAGGAGACGGGTCTTAGTTATTTTCTTGGCTGTCATAGCGTCAGCAACATTTTGCTAGATGGAAATCAACTATTTTTTCTTTGAGAGAATAATTTCGAGGTGTATTAGATTCATAGATTAGAAATGTGTCATCTATTTTTATAGAATACGGTGATGGCCCGTACTCACGTGACCAACTTTGCCAGAATATATGAGCAATATTCTGATCTGTTTTGTATTTCTTAAGATGTAAATTTCTTCCTTCAATCTTTGAACCCAGCAATGCACCATATAATGGCCCAATCAAAAATAGTTTGGAGTCGGTGCGTTCTCTATTTCTGCGAAGGCTGTTCTCAAGACATATTCTTGGGAAAGATAATGTTTCTTGATGGATTGTATCATACGTTTTCATACGCCACCCATATGCGGTGGGTTCAATGTCCAGTTTGCATTTTTCAATGTGCTATATTTTTGAATTTTCTCTTAATCCATATTTTGAAGATTTTCAGCCACTTCCGCTTCCGCTCTTTTGAAGTTGGTTCAATTATTGTAGAAATGTTTTTCTGAGAAACCTTTTCTGCAACCAAATTGTTTGAATACATGAATTAATCTATTGGTGGTCATATCTTGGGCTATTTCTAAGTGGACAGCTCTTGTGATCATGAAGTAAATATTTACAACATATCGTTTCTTGTGTGATCTTTTCACAGTTATTTCAACTGGTCCAAAATAGTCCAGTCTAGTTTTGATAAACGATCTCACAGTGGGTTCGAGTCGACAAATTGACAAGTGTCCCATAAGAGGTATTTTTGGAGAACTTTTTCTGTTTTGACAAATTCCGCACTTTGCCCAACAGCTTCGAACTGCTTGGCGAAATTTGGGAATGCAAAATCATTGGAGTAGATTCTGTTTAACAAAAAATCTGTTTACAATCTGGTTTTCCGTTAATCAGCTGTCGCCTCCATATGAACGACAACTCTCAGAAGTTGAGAAACTTGTACGAGATAAGGACTAACGAGGTCTTACCTTTTAACCTGTGATTCCTAACACGTTGACATATATTTCTTGGCCTTGATGGTCCACGAATTCACGATGATGTTTGATGATTAATCTAGTGATTTCATGTTTGGCATTCAATATGACAGGTGTTTTATGTTTCACTTGTGGAGTTTGGATTTCACTAAGCACTATCTGAACGCAAACAATGTATTTCCTCATTTCTGATATGGTTGACTGAAACATTGCTTGATTGAAGTCTTTTATCTGGAAACATTTTCCTCCGGCCAATATTCAAAAACTCCACAGAAAATCAGGACCATTTATCCATCTGCTCCAATGTTATCCTGGTGAGTAGATACTGCCTCAATTCCTTCATTTTGGGCTAGTTTCATTGCAAGTTCCAAATCTAAGATTTCTTGTTGTTTTTCTTAATCTCTTGCTGATTTTTAATTTTTCAGCTGTTTCTTTTTCATCAGAAAATTTCGATTTCTCATTGCTTTTGACATCTCGATGACACAGTAATTCTTGTGCTGACATTCTTGCTTTCATGAGATTAACCATGTACAGAATAATTCTTCTTGCTGTCTGCATTCATTGATTCTTGGGTAGATTTGTCATCGTCATTTGGATCTACCGACCATTTATTAGAAAACATTTGTACATGCACCTTTTATGGTCTATTTGTCTTATCATCAGCTTCAACATTATTTTTTACGTCTTTTTGGTTTTTGGTTTTTCCTAATTCAGACATAATTCTGGCTTTGTTTACCTTTATAGGCAACGAAGGACCATATGATTTGACTTTACCTGATTATGAGGTATTATTAAAAATATCCAGTCTCAGAGAATCAAATTGAATCCAGCTTTAGTCGTTCAAAATAATTCTAATTTATTTTTTCAACAACGTCACGGTTAACTTATATATAGCATCAAAGTTTTAGCAAACATCAAATATGATTATAAGGAATGTGAAAAATTTTAATCAAATAATCGAAATAAACTCCAACTGTAGTATACCAATGGAGTAATGAAAATTTTTCTGTATTTTTTCCATTACTTGAGAGCCCAAGTCTTCATATTCTCCACTCTTCGTAGTTTAAGACCGTAATGAAGAAACGGGTGTACAGATGAATTTCCATTCCTTATTTTTTCTTGTGCACACGAGTGTGTCAACAAGTATTTTGGACTGCGATCGACGAAACTTCGCAAGTATTGCATAGAGCAGGGGTTCTCAAACTTATTTTGTCCACCGCCCACTTCGAGAAATGATTATTTTTCAACGCCCACAAATTTTTTTACTACATCTTAAGAATCACATTCGCAGTCATTATTTTAATAATTAAATTATGTGTGTCATGTGAAAATAAGACTTTCTGATGAGGTTAATGTAAAACACCAGTTTGTAATATTAGGAAAACTTTCATTCATGTTATTTAAAGAAACATTTCAATTTGAATTTTAAAACTAATCTAATGTGAAGGATGAATTTGATGATTTTTAACAAGTGTGTTAATATCAGACTCGAATTTACTCAAAAACAGCCGTAAGTCACCGCGTTCGGTAGTCTGCAACCAATTTCTCTTTTTAGTTAGCAGCGTTACCACAGTACTAAATCCACGTTCACATAAACACGATGATGGGAATGCTATCAAAAATCGTTGAACGGTTGATCACAATCCAGGGTACAATTGCGGGATTGGCTTTTGTAGCCAAAATTCTTAGTATACATTTTTGAATTTTATTTTTATTTCCTCGATCGTTATCAGTTCTATGAGTTCTTCTTCCAGCTGGGGTGATCCTGCTGTATTAACATTTAAAAAAAGATCCAACACTCGTCCGGTATTTCCAATTTCGAAATGTTCTGGAATCATTCTGCGATATGTGATATGTCCTCCAAATGTTAGCAGTGAACAAGCAAGTCGTCGTTGTTGAAGGATACTGCTGACAAATTAGCAAGAGCATAAGAGCAATTTGGCTACATAAGCAGCAATAACATTTTTTATTTTATTCAAATTCAAGTCGTCACCTTGAAGTTGGAGATTGACATCTTTGAAAAATTTCTAGAGGTCTGTCAAGTACGCAATATCTTTCTTTGAAGTGATGCGGTTGTATATAGTGCAATTCATTGTCTTTGTTTTCCACGAAATTTAATACAGAGTTAAAGTGATTGTAAAATCCATCAGACAGTTACCTCTTAATAACCAACACACTTCTGTGTGAAATAGCAATCGGCTGAAATCTTCATCATTAGCGATACAAAACTGATTAAATAATCTGTCATTTAAAGACCTGTTTCGAATTTTATTGACTGCTTTGACGATATATTGCATAAAATATAAATTTTAAAATAAAAATAAAAAATAAATTTTGTGAGGACAACTCCATCCACCACTCCATCCACCCCCGCTCTCCGAGCGGTTTTAATTCTACTGATTGACATCTGACCGTCTTTGGTCGAAAGTCAGCCTTTAGGTGACCTCATTTAAAAGCGCGCGCGCTTTTAAATGAGGCAGCGGGCGGGCCCAGTACTTTTGAGAATGGATACTAGGAATGTTTCGCTTCGCATTGAAGCTTACCGCCATCTATTATATAGTTTGACTACTATCGGACAGAAAATAGTTACTGTCTAGTCCCCTAGATGGCGTTATACGAGGAAACGCGCGTTAAGCGTGAAGGAGCGGTAAAGTTTGTGTTAAAAGCAAAAAAAACATTTTCAAATTAGCCATTGCCCCCCTAAACCGCTTCAACGCCCCCCAATCTTCTCTGTACCCTTTACTGCCCCCTATAGGCCTCCAGCGTCCACAAAGGGGGCGTTACCACCCACTTTGAGAAAGTTGAAATTCATTTTGACCAACAACAAACCGTAGTCAACAGAATAAATTGTAGCATACGAAAGTAAAAAATGAAAAATATTTGCAAAATATAAATATATAAGTGTTTTTCACAATAATACTAGTATTTTTCGTTCGTTATCGTTTTGAGTTTATTAAAAAAAATATTTTTATTTTTTTTAGTCTTTTTAAACTATATTTTATATAAACTTTGGGATCAATCAGTCGTATATTGTTTAGAAAAATGACCATTGATTTTTTTCAATTCCGGAGAGTAAGATTAAGCAATAATGTCGATAATTCTGTCAAATACAGATGCCGAGCTTGAGAGTTACAAACAAACATACTTACATACAGGTGAAGCTAATAAAAGTGTTTTGACTAAAAAAAATAAAATTTAATACTTTGACATTATTATATCAGGTCACTTTTGTCGCCTCTATTAAATTTTACATCTGAAATTCTTGTCGGCGAGTTGAATTGGCAGCTGTTGTTAACTAAATGATGGAACATGAACAATAAATACAACATAAATAGAAATCATCTGGAAAATTAAAACATTACATGCCAAAGTTTGGTAGGTCAAAAGTCTTGGAAATATCAATCGCAATAGCACAGAACGCTCAGTATTTCTCGATGGTATTATTCAAAAATGATTCAGGAATATTCGTTAAAAAGTCGGTATATTTGTATACTGCAAATATGGTATATTTTGATTAGCTTCGGGAAAAAAGGAAAGTATTTTTCGGATTTATTACTTGAGAGTAGTGATTGATGTTTTTCCCTGAAAATCAATTGCATTTACATGAAGTTAGTGGCTGTTTCTTTTGTACAATCCGTTCGTGGTAATGGTCATTGCAAGTTTTGCGAACAGTTTTTCAACTCTATGGTTGTGCAGTTCTTCATTTCATCTTCGTTCAATTTGTATTTATTGAGAGCATTTGCAAACGTGAAACGTTTTCAGGAATATCGTATAAATCCGTGCCAGACAGAAAAACTTTCGACTTCAAGGGAAACATAAAAATAAATCCGGAGAATTTGAAGCGTATTAGGTATATTGCTACCCAAAAAATATAGAACATACTTTTCTGTAAGTTATCGACGGACCATCTGTCTCATTCAGGTTATTAAGTAGAAGATCAGTCAAGTTTTTTCTCAAAAAGAGAATATCTTATGGTGGCATTTCCGAAAACTACAATCAATACAATAAATTATGTGGCCATTCTGTATGTCCGTCTCGAAAAGTATTTTTGTCCAACCAATATTTCTTCGAAATTGACATACCTGAAAATATATTCTATCCTTTGTATACGCTTCACAGCGTCGAAGACCTGGATCTATCCAAGAAGCTGAATTTTTGAGAAGTAGCAAGTTTATTGGAACTTTCAATTCCTCATCCTCAATCGGGTACTAGCTTATACACATATTGTTGTTCTTCTAGAATATTCTAGATCAGCGATTCTCAAACTTTTGTTTACACGTACCACGTATATAAATTCTGCGTCAATCGCGTACCACATATTAGAAAAGTAGATAATAAAATTTACTAATTTTAGTAAAAAATGTATTTATTCAAAAAAGGGCATTATAATTGTTACAAAATAAGAAT
>WOGP01006711.1:0-12206 GCA_015342065.1 Leptinotarsa undecemlineata | reverse complement strand
GCTCTAGAAAGAGAGCAAAATGAATTTTTGAGATTTTGTTCTTTCAAGTTGGGTCTTCAAATACAGTACCATGACTATTCGAGAATATTACAAGAAATGGGGCTGAAATTATTGCAAACCAGAAGAATTCATGCAGATCTATGCTATGCATTCAAGCTGCTCAATGGACTAATAACTTGTCCAGAATTACTTGAATCTGTCAACATTCATGTTCCTAACAGGAATCTTAGACAAATCCATTTATTTCATATACCCTTCCATCATACAAATTATGGCAAACATACACTCTTGTAAAGAACCCAAAAGTTATTTTGGTGTCTCTTATGGTCGTTTTAAACAATCATTAAATAATTTGAGTTGGTAATTGTTTACATAAGATAGTAACAAGTTAAATTTTAATTCTATATCCTATAGTATTTTATAATGTTTTATAGTTGTGTGCTGCAGAAACATTCCGTAGCGTATTAGTTTATATTTTACATTTTTATATTGTTACTTTTTTTCTGTGAAATGTTTACACTGTAATGGGGTTTAACCCGTATAAATAAATAAACAAATAATCTTGTTAACTTCGTCAATGAAACATCTTTGAGCCTATAACTTCAACATTGAACACAATACTACTTCGATGAAGCTATCATGTTTTTGGCTAAACTGAACAAAACACATAACCCTTTCATGTTACCACCTTTCAATGGGACTCGAATAACAAAAGCGAAAGAGTTGAAAAACGGGTTAAGTTTTAAAACTGTTATGAAGCATTGCTTGAAATGTTACAGTTCTGTTCTCGTTATGTCCGTTTGGTGGAAAACCGCCCTAACGTTTACCTTTATTCTGCGATTTCGAAGGTCCCGAGGCATTCTGGGTACGCCTTCTGTTGAGTATAGGACTAGAATAGATGAAACGTCGCAGCGACCATCGGCTGGAAAATCTTTTTTTCCTTTGTCCTGCGACGCAAGGCGTAACGTCGTTTTCTATGGAGCTGCGCATTTTCCGAAGTTTTTTTCCGCTATTCTATTTTTTTTACAAAAACTGAGAAATCACCTTCGATTGGAATCAGACATTTCGGTTGAATCGATTATTTGCGGCGAACACCTGAAAAGAAAAAAACGAGGTCTTCAATTGATTCAAACTAGAAAAACAAATTTCGTATATGCATATTGATTGAATATAAAAACAATAATTGTTGATAAGTACATGCAAGTGGAAAAGCACTGAAAATAATTTTCAATACTTTAGCTAATAATGTGACCAGGTAAATTAAATTAGTAACAACTATATAAGTAAACATACAGTATGGTGCAAATTGATAGAACAAAATCCATTAATTCAGAAAAATCCTTCCTGCAACCCGTCGATTTTTATTTCACATGCGCGTTCTGTCACTTCATTTGCGTCTATATCTTGATGTGTTTCATTGGTACAGGTAGGCAGTTGTACAAATCAATTCCATCAGTCATCAGTCAATTAAAATGATGGTGAACGATTCAATAAATTTTCCAGGCTTTACTATTACTAAACATGATTTTGCAATTTTCCATAGACTATTAAATATTCCAGTCTCAGAAAGTCATTTTCAGAGAGAACCGATTTTCATCAAACAATTTGCTGTCAACAACGATCACAATGTAGATATTATTGACTCCATTCTTAAAAAAAACCTACGAAAACGAGTTTATCATTGATACTTTGGTAAACCCGCCATTAACAACTCTTGTTTTACCAAAAAAGAAAGATTTGGACGTGGCTTACAGAACAAATAATAATTTGAGGAAATTTATCGAAAACAATAAAGACCAAACTTCGGTGAAACATCATAAGCTGACTTGTGGTTCTTGTTCAAAACTTTGTACGACAAACGGAGAGAACCCTGTTTCCAAATAATAAAAGAGCACAGGAGTAGTTTTTTTATTTTTTTTTATTTTTATTATCATTTCATATTTAGAACAGAATAGTTTGAAACTAAATCTTTTCGAATGCTTGGAGATCAATAGATTCAAGATCAATGAAAATTCACCTGATGACCAATTATAATTGAATATTTTTTTCTATTAATCTTTTTTGCTAATGCGAAAATTGGTAATTAGCTTTTTATTTTTGGTGTCATCGACTACTCTGGTCATTTGCCTCCTATTGTAAGTAGGCAGCAATGTTAATAACTTCCTTAGCCACCTAGGGTGTCTCCCGTCTATTCGCAGTCCATCGGCCTATATCACCCCAACTTCATCTAGATAAATTCTCTTGAGAAAAATATCTGGTCGAGGTAGAGATGGAACCCACAACCTTTCGATATGAGTAAGTCGTACTACCACTGTGCCACTTCACGGCTAATTAGCTTATTACCTACATGTCTATTTAATGAGTGCGTAAAATTTCTTTTCTAATGTTCAATTTCTATATAGTTCATACCTGTACTCAGGTAAATTTATTAATCATTCAGTAGGTAGAAGGTCATATGATTCAAATTATTAATTTATATTATTTAAAACACTAATTGGGTAGACTTAAGAAAGTATGAACTAGCCTGATGTAGCTATTGTATAGTGTTGAACACGTGTTGAAGTTTTGTAAACTATTCAGTGAAATTCTCACAGTATTGAACGCTTTACGGATTTTCGTCAAGTATCGGCCAAACTCCATTACATTCATTCTGATAGTATTGACATTTGACTGAACTGTGTGAAAGCTATTTTCCAGGTTTTGAGGTCGTGTTCTACAGGTTTTTCTGACGTTTCGTCTACTACTCCGGTAGACATTATCAAAGGTCATGTGGTAACGGTCGCAGTGTCCAAGTTGGTGCTAGTGGTTGTTCCCTTTGTTCCGAAGGCCGTAACTACGATGCTGATATTTGACTCTTGTTTTATATTATTATTATGAGTGGGAGTGGCTTGGGCTCAATTAACCGATGTTGTTTGTGTACCTTCAAGACCAGGTAACCAGACTTTATTAATGTTCATTGCCTCTTCTTTTTTTTAACTATCTCTGTGTTTTTGAATGTCTAGTTTCTCTCTATATACTCTATATGACTACCCAAGAGAATAATTTAAAAAGAAAAGAAGAGGTAGTTACATAATCAGGAAAAGTATCGGACCTATAGTCGACTTTTGTGGAACTCCATAACTTACTTCGGCATTTTAACCACTTAAGAGTTACACCTTTGTGGCTATGTCGGTGGAGCTTGCGCAAAAATATTCCATTCTTCCTGCATCCAGATCTTACTAATGTCACTTTTTACAAAACAATTAGATAGGCGTGTGTGGCAGCTCCGCTTAAAGGTTCCGCAATACTTTCAAAGTCAAAACTTGTCCTCAAAAACAAACTTCACAAATTTTTGAATTTTTGCGAAAAGGATTTTTTCTGGCAGGTATGCCTTTCGGTATATTTTCGATGTTACACTCTGTATGTTTGACTTTTGACACGCGGGATACTGTAAGTACTATTTTTGAATGTTGGTTCTTTATTGGTTGGTTTTGTTTGACTTATGGAAGGTTTCATATTATTTTAAGAACTGAATATCAAATTTAGAACCGATTCAGAAAGAGCAGGAGAGTAATAAACCCATTTTGAAACATCATGTTCTGTGTTTGATTTCGTTTCCAATCTTCAGGACAGCAATTTGGCGATTGATTTGTCTTACCATCTATCAAAATATTTTAGTGACACTTCCTTTCAAACCATGATAATTCAGATGACAACTGATGACAAAATAATTCGCAAATTTTGTAAACAATACACCAACAAATTTATGTCAGTTCCTTTTCTCTACATTTTATTGAATTTTTCACTTATCCAGAAAGAATAATTTTCATAGAAAAAATCTACAATGTGAAGCGTTATAAATGTGCCACAAGTTTAATAAATGAGTGTATTTTATTCATACGCAATCACATTTTTCTGTAAATTTATTCGCTTCTCTTCCAACAGTATTCGACTCAATTTAAAAACTATCTTTAATTTCACAGTAAAATAAACTAATTAATGTCAAACATAAAACCATCACTAGAAAACTTGTTGATTTATGAAATATCGCCGCGCAACAGTTTCTTCATAATTTTCGAATTAAAAATGATTTATTTCAAGGAAAGCGAAATCGATTCGAAATATTAATTGATGTTGCAAATATTGCTATCTAAATCTAACCAATCCATTGAATTACGAAATCATTTAAACAATCGATAAACTCCGGATGGGATTATTATCAATATAACAAATTCAAGTACCTTCGCAACTTCCGATTGATTTTATGGAAAGATATAATAACTGTTATCAACTTGTAAAATAAATAGAATTTTTTTGAAATATTATCTTCTGAAAACAATTGCCCAGAGATGCAGAATAACAAAACAAATATTTATTTTGCAATGAAGTTGGATTTTCTATAGTACCTTGACTGGTAGTCCATCTATCGGAAAATATCCTCTTACTAATATTCATTCATCAGATATTTTGATATGCTTTGGGCTCTAGTTTCATCTAGTCGCCTGCTTGCGATGAAAGCTGCAGAGAAAGAAAGTAATCGATTTCTCATTTGGCGGTCGATGCCAAACTTGTCTTTGCAACCGGCTGCTGTGTTTATCTAGCGTAAGCGACATTCGAGTTTTTTGTCAATCGCATACAGGGCGCTTAGGTAAGGGAGTTGTCCTTGCACTCAGGATTGCTCTCCAATGACAATTAAAGTATAAAAATGCAATCGTGGTGTGGGCTAACACCACGAATGCTTTGTTTGTGGGTTTGGTTCAACATTAATTGTAATCAAATTGTAATTGTAATAAAAACAAAGTAATTGTGTTATCAAACAATTACTTTGTTTAATTCATGGAAGACAACAAGATATTTGCTTGCTATTCGTCTCTTGTAAGACCTAATATACAGGGCGTTCCAACGAAAGCTTGATCCCACCCCCCGTAAGTCGGAAACGGACTTGCAATCGAAAATTTCAAAGAACACGTAAATTTTTATTTCTTGGGGGACTAATTCTAACAGAAAATAATAACCAAAACTTCACCCCCCTGCGGTCAGCAACTAACCCCCATATATTTTTCAATGGCATGGGAGTAATTTTTTTCGAAATTGGTTCGTTCGCTATTGAAAAATCAAAAGTTAAACGTTTTATTTCAAAAACAGAACATTCGCTGTCAAACAATCTAAACGGATGAATTGTTCAAAATGTTCTCCACCTAGTCTATACAGTCTACTCTCGAAAGCGTTCCGTACATTATTCAAGATGTCCAGAGCCAGCGATCGGCATTCATGAACAATTCTCTGTCGCAGGTCTTCTAAATTTGTAGGCTTAGTAAAGTAGATTTTCGACTTCAGGTGTCCCCAAAGAAAGAAGTCCATCGGTGTGAGATCAGGTGATCTAGCTGGCCACTCCACTGTACGCCTTCTGCCGATCCAACGCATTGGAAAACGTTCGTCCATAAACTGTCTCACCAGAACATCAAAACGGAATGTTCTTTCATTTTCTACTAAATTGTCACCATTTTCTGAAATTTTATGGAACTAGATGGAGGTCATTTGAACATTTTATTCGTTGATTGTGTTGCCATTGATTTTTTTTTGTTGATTTCCTCAATAAAATGAGCGACAGCGAATTTTATGTTTTTTCTTGAATAAAACATTCAACATTTAATTTCTCAATAACGAATGAATCAATTTTGAAAAAAATTACAGAAGTAATAGGGGACAATATTCCTTTCAAATGATCTATCACTCGACCCCCCATGCCTTCTAAAAAATAGAAAGGGGTTGTTGCTGACCGCAGGGGAGTGAAGTTTCGGGTATGATTTCTATATCAGAATTAGTCCCCCTAGAAATAAAAATTGACGTATTCTTTGAAATTTTCGATAACATGTCCGTTTCTGACTTACAGGGGGTTCAAGTTTTCGTTGGAAGGCCCTGTATTTTCTTTTTATATTGAACGGAAGTAATTTTTTGTGGAGGAAATCAATATGACATATTTCACAATTCAAAACTCCTTTGATATCCATCGGGGAAGTTTTAAAAACAAAACAAACCAAAAATAAACAAGTTTCATCGGATTTCTTTCCAATCCTGAAGAAGGAGGCAGCTTCAATCTCCGAAACGTTAAGATAAGTATCAGCTCTTTTTTTGATAGTCAAAATTATTAAATACAAGTAAACAATAAAGAGAACATTTTTTTGTGAAAAATACCATTTTCTACCTTTTCTAATTTTTTTTATGGTGTTATTAATGTTTCTCTCTTTCTTGCGTTTTCAACAGGCTTCTTCACTTGTCTATAATAGACGTGTATGCTCTATGATTAACATAAAACTATATAATCAATCACCGGTTTCTGTTTGGGTTGAATTTATTACCCTTAAAATATATTGATGGCAACGTGTTTGTAGGTGTTTTGAATCTTATAATCGGTATCGATCGAATGGAATGAACTTTCTAGGAAACGTTGAATCGAGAAGATTCGGCTTTGGGTGACTTTTTCACATTGTTAATGTCAGCAGGACATAGACTTGAAGTGAAATATCGGATACGCTGACGATGAAGTAAAACTAACAAAATATTACGAATACCAGCGGTTTTTTGAAGAATGTGAAGAATGATATCAGTGAAGCTGAATCAAAATGCAAATGATTATTAAGAAATAGAGATAAACTAGAGCAGAATTCAACAACATCTCGGAAACTATGAGAGATTAAGTGTTGCCAACTAGATGAGCTATAAAGTTGCTACCCATGAACCATAATTCCGCTACACTGCTTCATATTCCGCTACGAAATCAGTTCGCTCATGCGCCCTATCCAACATTAAATAACACCGAACTTACAGTTTGTGTTCCGTACAGATACCACAAAACTGAACTGTCACTAGTGTCAGGGTCATGCTAATTTTCAACCGCGCAACTCGGTAAATGTTACCTAATTTTCTAAATTCACAACAGTTGATTTTTGAAAGCTGTCATCTCGACCAAATATTTCTTAGCTTGAAATAATGATTTTGAAGAGTAAAAACTAATATTAATTTGTTCATGTACGTATAGTCACATTGAGCCCTTGAACGATCATTCGCATCAGGTCTAATCCATCCTTTCAAGTTAGAATCAGACATCCAGTGCTGTGAAAAAATTTTTTTTCGAAACTGAACTTTTTTTTGAACATACCCCGTTCCCGTCAATTTCAACTGCGGTAGCTCTTTCGCTCAAACTACAATCAGATGAACTATCTTCCATTCCCACTGTAATTTGCTTCATATAATTCATAATAATCCAGAGAGTCAAGACTTTTAGTTTCAAGATATTGGAGGTTATAGTGTTTATGGTAGTAATAAAAATATCCAAAAATATTCTTCCTCTCTTTCATCATGTAATGGCCTCAGCTACTAGGACTTTAACCCATTAAGGCCCAGAACTATTTTTTTCCAAAATTGGTTATTCTGATAACTTTTTCAGTTCAAGGAACATCGGAAATGACTCAGAAAAATACTTTAAAAAATGCTATCTTTTTGGTTACTGAGTTTTGAGGTGGGTCGTTAACGATCCCTTGGGACTTAGGAGTGCAATAAATGTACACTTGAGATATAAGGTGGTTTATTAACTTTATATTATTTGAAATTATCTATGATACGTTTGAAAGCATTTATCATGTAGCGGAACTTCACAAGCATCACAAGACTTGTTGGTCTTATTTTTGCATACCACACATCGGAGTCTTCTTTGTCCAGTTAAGATTATGTGTCGCACGCTTGCAATTTTTGGGTACTGAATGCTTACCCTCTTCGGTCCTGAGCATGTGATTCGTTTTCTGTATTTCAGTAAGAGTGCTTGTGTAACTCTACGACGGAAAGTAAGATTGTCTTCACTGTAACCATACTCACGCGCTAAAAGGCATGCATTTGTGACACATACATCAAAAATCCAAAAAATTAACGGAATGTACCACTTTTCGCCTATAAATGCAATTCGGTAATAATTTGACACGTGATTATCCAGCTGATCGACTCCCCCCATGAAAGTATTATACCTATTTACAACGTAAGGCTGTGATATGTTGACTTTGGATCTAACTGGTTCTAACCCATACTCATTAGACATAAGTGTAACAATATTGTTATCCTTCCAGCGAACACCAACCACATTATTATGGTTATCAAGTGCAGAACACATGGAACCTCTATCAAGCTTCTTCATTGTGGCAGTTTCTATCAGTTTGCATTTACCAGTTCTGTTTTCTCTAGTGGTACCTGTTGCTCCTATATTTTTTTGACCCAACAATCTGATAAGTTTTGCAGAAGTGAGAAAATTGTCAAAATAAAGGGAAAACTTTTGATCATCGTGATGTCTTTTCAGTATTTCTGCAAAATGAAATACTACTGTTTATCCCAGTCCCATACCATTGTCAATATCCATGTTCTAATCTTTGCCTTGATACACTTGAAACTGTACACAGTATCCGTACTTGAGTGCTGCAACCCATGCCATATTCCAAAACGGATAGGTTTACCTCTTATGTATTGTTTACATCCATGCCTTCCATAGTAAGCAATCATGGATTCATCAATGGATATGATACTTTCAACAGGTGCATATCGCAAAAAGTTATTATTTAGTGCATCAATAAGATACTTTGCTTTGGCAAATTTATCGTTTTGAGGCAAGCTATCGTTATCTGCTGCATGCAAATTAGAAGATATTTCAAAAAAACGATTTCAGCGCATAGACTTGGCCAACAGAGGATTATGAACATCTTTGTTTGTTTTCCAATACATTGTTCTTCCTGGTAATGATAAAATATCTTGTGATCACTAACAAGGGATTGAGTGAAAAAACATACAATAATTCAGCAAGTTAGAGCTGCTCCGTAACATTTATGGAACGTGTTATAAAACGTGATATGGTGATATCATTAGAAGGCATTCACTAGGAGGCATAAAAGTTCAATACAGGTTTCAATTTGATAACTCTTTAGTTCGTATTACTTGCAGAGAATGATTTAATCGAGGAATAACATTTTTTTGAACATATTTTTCAGTAAAAAACAATGCATACCTACTGGTAAATTTAAACCTGATCAATCCAGTTAAATAATTAGAATTTCAGAAGAGTAATAGAAATGGGATAAATAAATGACTTATTTTTTCATGTCTTTATAGATCAACGTATTTTGACGTTTGTTATCATAAACTATACTTCTACAAACTAGTTGTGTGGCCAAAAAAAATGGTCAATATGTTTTTGAAATTTAAAATAATTAAAATTAGACACAGAATGTAAACTGTTGCCGTGGTCTGCAAGTTTTTTTGCATGTTATTTCGTCTACCACTGTGGAATACATTATCAAAGGCGATGTTGTAGCGGTCGCAAAAAATTGACCCTGAAATGGGCCAGTCATTTTAGGGGGTTTGCCTAGGAAATTGGACATATCCAGCTGTAAATTTATATAAAATTTGTATTTTGGCATCATAAAAGTATTCTCAAAATTTACATATGATTCGACGGCCGCAACTTCAAAAATTGGGGGTCAAAAGTCGAAAAAAACGACATCTTGCAGGTTTTTTGCCAATATCTTGTTTTCAATGAGTTGTATGCTAATTGTATTTATCATCAATATTAGAGAGAATCAAATTCTCTACAACTTAACATTTTTTCATACGTTTAATCCTTTTTGAGATAGAGGGCAGCGCGAGCGCAAATTAAATATTATTTGAAATCAATTGGTTGTCCTGATCGAAAACAGGTCATTTGAAGTTTATAAATCATTACTTAATGAATAATTTTAAATAATTGTGATTTTTCATCAATAAATACATTACATTTGAATATGTTTTCATTAATTATTTATTTTCAATCAAGTATTTAATAACATTTACCTGCCCGTGTAGTTATAAATTTGTAGAGGTAAAAATATATATTACATTATGATTTAAATTTAATATATAATAAGTATTCTTCAATAAATAATAATGAATAAAAAAGAAATGAAATTTTAAATTATTATTTTCATTAAAAAATCTCATTTGATACATTTGTGACTGTCAAAATTGAAAAAACAGATAAAATAATTAAAAGAATAATGAGTTTCAATTTCAATTTTTTTTTCTTCATCGTCGTAATCTTTTCGCAGCTGTAGAAATTCAAAGGCGTTATCATCTTCATTGCCAGCTTCACCCAGATTCGTTTCCAATCCTTCTATGATTTCTGAATCGAAGGACCTATCTTCGTTAACATTGATCTCATATGGTACAGCATTGAGACAAGCTTGCCCATTATATTGGCCACATGCTGAATAGCATTGCTATCCTGCTTTCCTGCATCTACATCTTGAACCACAAACACTTTTGAAGTTATAGAATTGAGTAACTCATCTGGAACAGGGGGTAAAATGGTCATGATAGGTTCTAGCATTATCCATTATCCAACGCATTTTCCAACCCCTTTCCTGGGGTTCGTTATCATGTCCCAACGAAGTTTGGACTTGGTTATAAACACGATTGAAATGTTGGAAAGCTGATCCACTTGTTGGTGGGATATTTGATAACTGCACAGGTTTATTGAGCTTTGTTAGCTTGACATATTATGCATAACGAAGATGATCGATAGTTTCTACAGTCTTGGAAGCATTATAAACAGCTAATAAAGTTTGCAATCCACTATCAAATAATCTTTGAACCGGGTGGAATGTGTTTTTTAGAACTTGTATATTTGTCGAAACTCTTAGAGGAGTATGTTTCCTTTTTCACATTTGCTTTGCCAACTTTTTTAAACAAACTCTATTGTTGAAGAGAAAAAGCTGCCAGGTATAAATTTCGAAGCTATATAAGAATTTCAGAGTTTAGAAACTTCAAACAAGATTTACTGAATTATTTACTACTCAAAATACAATTAACATAAAATAGAATACAATTAAATTGTAATCAAAGTATATCCCTTAGTTACTTTTTGAAATATAGGAATAAATTGCATTATTGAATTCATAGATCGGTTCATTAATGAAAGAAATATTTAAATATAATGTATTTGTTGATAAAAAATGAAAATTACTTATAATCATTCATTGAGTTATAATTTAGAAACTTTAAATGGGCTGATTTCGATCAGGACAACCAATTGATTTCGAATGATATTCAATCTGCGCTCGCGCTGCCCTCTATCTCAAAAACTATTCAACTCATAAAAAAACGTTTGAACCAAAAGTTGTAGAAAATGCAATTCTCTACAATATTGATGATGAATACAATTAGCATAAAACTCATTGGAAACGAGATATTGGCAAGAAACCTGCAAAAAGTCGGTTTTTTGATTTTTGACCCCAAAATTTTTGAAGTTGCGGCCATCGAATCATATGTAAATTTTGAAAATTCTTTTATGACGCCAAAATACAAAGTTTATATAAATTTACAGCAGGGTATGTCAACTTTCCGAAATATAGGCTTAAAATATAGACCTAAAATGACTCGACAAAAAACGAAATCTCTCCAATTAACCTAATGAAAAAAAAACAATCTGTTGATAAGTATGTATTCAATAAATGTGCTCTCATTTTATATTAGTCACACTGTAGAAGATTTTGTTTTTCGAGTATTCATCTGAGGTGACTTTCTCTGAGGTCAACGTTTCACTGTCATCTCAGGTGGAATTATCAAGACTTGTTACTGTTTCTGCTTATAAAAATATGATTCAATTGATAAATATAATGACGACCAGAATTGAAAATACCTACATCGCGGTCATGTTGAATAGTAAACACATACATGAATATATACATAACATTTTAATGGGATTCATCTTCAATTCGTTATTTCATCTATTTGTCATACAAATGAACGTGATACCTACACTGACGATATTAACTAATCGACCTTGGAAATCGCAAGGTGGGTTCTAAGGAATGCGGTGTGGATTAGAAGGTGTACGCGAAAATCATCTGAAGGCAAATATACGTTGATAACGAGAACTGTCGATTATATACTTCGAAACAAAAGATTTAGCTGTAGTTTGAGTGGAGCCATAAAGACGATAGCCTGCTATCGAAAACGCTTGCATGTAATAATCAAAATAGATATGAAGATAAATAGAGATATAGATATTAATGAGTGGATATGAAATAAATCAAAAGGAAAAATTTGTGGACAGAACACTCAAAAATTGATGGACACCTGTTGTTGTCCATCTTTGCAATTGACTGCACCGCGCTGATGACGCCAATAGCCAGAAACACGTGTCTGCGGTTTGC